>CAEFZX010026584.1:0-10421 GCA_903066825.1 Alfaro cultratus | reverse complement strand
TATATATAATCAATTTCCTAAAATAATGGCCTAAGTAATATTTTTGCCAAAAGATGATTTAGGCAAAAAAGAGAATTGCTTTTGGCAAAAAAAAATAAAAATACTTATAAGCCATTATTTTAAGAAGGTGATGATATGAAGTCTGAAAAGTGTGTCATTCATTTGTAGTCAGTGAGTACTGAGTCAATACCAAATCACAGGTTTGTCATCTATCATCGCAGAAATCTTTTTCCATTCAATGCAAAACAGGTCAACTTAGTCAGATTGGATACTCTTCAAGTCTTGTCACCGATCCTCAATTATATTTAGGTCTGGACTTTGGTTCATTTCTGCAAATGTTCCAGCGTTGGCTGTATTTTTTGTGGTTATCTTGCTTGAAGGTGAACTTACACCAGTATATCTCCAGTATTTTCCTGCCTTTATACATTTGCCTTCCCTTGATCTCTGATCAGGTTGAATGTACCTGTTGAAGAAAAGCATCCCCACAGCATGTTGCTGCCACCACAAAGTTTTCCAGATGATATTCTGAGGATGCTTATGGCAAATTCTAAAACAAAGAATTGTCTATGTACCTGATGTATACCTGTTGCGTTTCTTGGTTTCATGAGACATTGAAGTCACCCACAGGTTCATTTAAAAATTGGGTGATTTCCAAATGTGATTTGTTACACTGGATGTTATCTACTGGTGTCAGATTGCAGTTATTTGACAGTGGCAATGCATTCTAGAGTCATATTTCTATGATGTTGTTGCTTGTAAAGGCACTTGATGTATGAGGTTTTCCTCCTTAAGCTTAACCAGAAATATGCAAACTGAGTAATACTTCATAGAAGACTTAGATTCTCACAACTTTCTAAGTAGAAAAGAATGACAATGTGCTTATTCATTTACTCTGACTCAATACAAGCTGCATGCCAGATGCCTTGACAGCAGGGTTGGCTTTACTCCTATCCTTAAATCCTAGAATTTTAAGAATAGGGGTTTTAATAATTATTCAGAATGGAGCATGTTTACCTTAAAAATAGAAAATCAGAATGACTTCATTTGACAATGATTTTACCCTGTGTTATCATAAATGGCTGTTAATAGGATGCCTTAAAGCAAAGAGGTGACACAGAGCAGTTCACCCCTGTTTGTTCAAAGCTGATAAAGCTTACAGGATGTTCTGTTGTCAGCAACAGATCGTCAACATCAGTGACTACAATCTGCACTGGAATGAGCATTGTGTTTTTTAGATGTTAGTTTGGGATAAATACAAATTCACAACCAAAGAAATGAGCAAAATACCCATTAAATTAGTTTAATTGTAAAAATGTTCCACTTTTGTCTGTCCACAGCTAATTTTCCCAAACATTTTGGTACGCATCAACACATTTTTTTTTTTTTTTTAGGAAATGTGAATTGAATCTTTGTGCTTTTTTTCCTCAGAGGCCATTTCCTCCAGTCTGTTATGTATTGTTGAAAGATGAACTCTGACCTTAATTTAGGCAAATGAAGGCTGTAATGCTTTGGATGTTGTTCTGGGTTCTTCTTTGGCCTCCTGGATGAGTTGTTGTTGTGCTCTTGGGGTACTTATATGTGATTAACATTTAAGAGGTGACTAAACTTATAACACTTAATTTTGTTATATTCTGTTTTCCAGAACTGCCTAATTATGGCCCAGTGGTTGGAGATGAGTTATGTCCTGACTAACATGGACGATGAGCGAATCAACGCGCTCTATCCGCCAGACACCGTCCCGATTGAAATCAGGCATTATCTTTGCCAATGGATAGAAGAAAAAGATTGGTAAGACACTGACGCAGAGATGCACATACAGTATGTACAGTATCTTGCAAAAGTACAACCTCTTTAACTTTCCCACATTTAACAACCACAGAACTTCAATATATTTTTATAGAGTCAACCTGTTTGTTTATTTTAATCTAAGTGCATCTTTTTTTGAAGGCTTCAGAAGTTTCTTCAGAGAATATCAATGAAGACCAAGCATAGCACCATACAGATCAGGGCTAAAGTCACAGAGAAGCTTAAAAACCCCCCCAAAAAAACCCAGTAATTGTGAAAAACAGTAACCAGCTCCTGAATTTCTCACTGAGCGCCATAATCTGAGCATAGGAAGAGAGTGGCACCACAGCAAATCGAAAAAGACATGACCATCTACCTTAACTAATGGGCATGGCAAGTAGTTACAGAAATTATAGTAAAGTCCGGTTAATTTTAAAAAGGGCGTTTACTATGACAACGGGGAAATACGGCAGAAAATCTAAAAAACTTGAGTTAGAAAATCTAGAGGCACATGAAAGAGAAACATTAGCTTCTTCGGAGCTAGCTGATTTTCACTTCATTGTTATGCACTACATTCTGTTGATAAATCGCAATATCTACAGAGCAAAACACAATGAAATTCATGGTTGACAAAATGTGAAACAGTTGGAGGAATGCTTTTACAAGGAGCAGTACTGCAATTTGCTTGTTGTCTGTATTATAATGGATCCATTAGTGTGCGCTTACGATTTCTATCTGTGCGTGTGTGGTTGCGTCCTCACAGGGAAGGCTTCAGCCCAGACCAGTCGGACAAAGAGCCGCTCGCGCAGGCTTTACTGAGCGAAGCTGTCCTCCTTTTAGAATCAGTTGCTGAGCAGCAGAATATAGTGGAAAGGATGAAGCTGTTGCAGATAACGAAGAACTTGGTGGGTGGATAATCAGATTCTTTCTGTTAAAAAAACAAAACAAAAAAAGTGAAACATTTAATCAAATAAAAACAGCAGTAAAGACAAATGTTGTCATGTGATTTTCGTACGGAAGGGTTGAACTAGACATTGCTGCATATGTCTGTAAACATTTCAGCAAAATGCTTAAAGACATGTGCCACATATCAGATGGACCTGATACGTGGCACATTGACAATCAGAGCTGCATTTACAGATGACTCGGCCAGCTATGGAGTTTGCTGTGATGATCAGAAACATTTTCAGGCAGGAGAAGATGATACTCTGTGAGGTAAGAGACCTTTTATATTTCTTATTTAGAATAGTTGTGACGATCCATAAGATGGCGCAAGACATCCCCCACTTGCCTTACAGTTTTTAATAATTAATTGAGCAGCTCTCAACCTAATTTTAGTAGTTTTTATATTCTCCTTTTCTTTGGCTAAGCAGTGTATGTTTTCAAGTATAAATCAAATCACCATAAGCTGCCTGTTATTTGTCAAAGATTGACTTGCAAGTTACCGTATTTCCCGGACTATAGAGCACACCATACTATAAGCCGCAGCTACAAAAAAACCCCAAAAAACCTGGAAACATACATATATAAATCGCACAGGGCTATAAGCCGCTGGTAATCTCCGCCGCTCTCGGTTTTCTATAAGGACGCAAATCTGCTTGACTTATTAAGGACGCAGCCCTCTGTCCTCAAAGCCGAACCATGGTTTCGTTCACGCCGAACTTACATGCAGCGGCTCTATTTCCCTCCTGTACAGCCAGATCGATACTCCTCAACTTAAAAGCTGCATCATATGAGTTTGAAGGAATTTCTCCGTCGTGCCTGCTGCTAGCACATGCTTGTTCTAAATGAAAATTAGCGATTTCTTCTTTGATTTCCAATTTTGACTTCCAATAATTCACTTCCTGCTAAAGAGCCCCCTGGCTGTTGAAGAAAAATCCACAGAAAAGCCGCGCCGGGCTCTAAGCCGCATGGTTCAAAGTCTAGGAAAAAAGTAGGGGCTTAGAGTACGAAAAATACGGTACTTTTGATGCTCTCCAGTGCTCTGCAAGTTAATATAACAATGTTCTGTGTTAGAGGCTCGCCCATAAACGGGCAGAAGGGAAGACTCCTGACATTGAGGATTTGAGTTTCATGAAGAATACAGTGCTTCAGCTCCAGGACCGCAGAAAAAGATTCCACAGCTGTAAAGAGGATGTCAACTGGGAAATGGTAAATTACGAAGCTTCGCAAGGTAAGTACTATTTGCTTTTCAGCTGTGTGTTGTTGAATAATGTACTGAAGCACTGGGCTTTCGTATTTTCAGCATTTCTCTCAAAAACGTTGTATGAATCACTTTAATATTCGGATTATATCTGCATTAAAAATGTAATTAGCAAATTTATGAAGCCTATCAAGTATTATAACCCACATATAATACCAGTTATATTTGTTTGCCTTTGCATGTGTCCCTTTGATCTGCTTGAATCCAGTGGGCCAACATTTTCTCACATTTCAGTCAATAATGTTAACACTAAAAAAGAAGAACAGCAGAAGTGCTCAGGGTCTTGCTTTTATTTTTATCCAAGAAATGTTATCTTGACGCCTATGTAAAGGGCACTGAAATGTATTTGTCGGAAATGCAGTGGCATTGTGTGTTCTGTGTGTCACACATGCTGATGCTAATTGTTTGCATCCACAGCCGTTCATGCAAAGAGTCCAT
Organism: Alfaro cultratus; assembly: GCA_903066825.1. Taxonomy (NCBI): domain Eukaryota; kingdom Metazoa; phylum Chordata; class Actinopteri; order Cyprinodontiformes; family Poeciliidae; genus Alfaro; species Alfaro cultratus. Next base: position 5,995 of record CAEFZX010026584.1, on the reverse strand, counting down.
CAGAACATTCACTCAGAGATCTACAGGTGCTCTCGAAGAAAATCCAGCAGCTCAAGATAAATCAAAGCAGCCTAATCCGGGTGAGACAACATTAACGGTCCTTTGAGTCATGAACATAATGGTATTTAGTTTAACATTGTTTGACTTTCCTTATGCATTCTGTCCTTCTGTTAAGCACATCTTCATAAATTAACGGTACACACAAAGAAGATGTAGTTATCTGATGGAGACAGCTACAGTTATCTTATTATAGGGGTGGGTTTTACGGTAAAGAGCCCTGGATTTGCAAGGAAGTACAACAGATCTTTGGTTCATAGAACGCTGTCCCAGGAAGTTTTATAATATTTCACCTTTTTGTGTAACTCAGTGATGATTACACTCTAAATTATAATCTAGTGTTCCTTTTAATTTAATGAATAAATCAAATTCATACGCCACTTTCCATGCAAAGGTTTTCATTTATAAAACACATACTTGATACTTGTACACTCACACCAATTCATATACGCATACCATATACGCTTGCTTTGGAAACAGGCAAAATGACCTATTCATATGGCTCTCTTTTAACAGTGGCTTTCTTCTAGATTTATTAAAAACATGAGTAAAGGTCCTTGGCAGATTTTCCAAGCTAAACTGTGCATAATCTCAAATTATTGCTGTTTCCTCTTAGTGTGGGTAGACATCCATGTTCGGTAGGTTTACAGTTGTGATGTACTCTTTCCATTTTCAGGTGACAAACTCAACTGTGCTCTGGTAGATGTTCAAAGTTTTGGATATTTGCTTTACAACACAAATGTATCTCTGCTGTGTTTCTTGGTCTTCATGGTGGTGTTTATTTAGTAATGTTCTTTAACAAACCTTCGAAGAATAGATGGATTTTGTATGCTTAAATATCACTTGCCTTCCACGTCACAATTATACACTACTTGCTGCTAATATATTTATCTATCGTATACAAATTTACTTTTGTGCTGTAAAGTCTGTTAGCATATTTGTCTAGTTTTATGTCCATTCCATGACTGAGCAGTATGTGTTAATGTCAATATATTCATTTGGTTGATTGCAGGAATGTTTGGGGATGTTCACAGAGACTCTGACCAAGCTGAAACGGTGTCAGGATAATTTCATCATAAAGATGAATGTATGGCAGTGGGAGCAGCACAAATCCGTTATAGGATATCCTTTCACTGATGACCTCAGCCATCTGCAGAACTGGTGAGATGTTCCCCTTTCTACTTGTGCCTTTGTGCTTTTCTAACTATTTCTCTTATCCTAATGAAATCATGACATTACTTGACAATATCAGATTCTAGCTCAATAATCCCATGTATAGTTTCTGGTTTCTAAAAAGGCATTTAGAAAACTCTAAACACTTTTAGAAAAGTGAATGTTTTTGGTCCAAAAGCAGACTGACTGGAGTTCGACACCCTATGTGATTGTCTTTGTGTTGATTCGAGACACATCAACACAACCTGAGCTGGATGGATGAACATCTTACACATTGTCATGACCCTTTTTGAGATTGGGATTTAAAAAAAAAAAAAGTTATTCTGTCTTCATCCTGTTTATTAGGTCTGAACAGCTGTTTGCGGTGAACAGCAACCTTAGACAGGAGTGGCTGCTGATCCCTGATCTTCCAAAGGAAATCGGAGAAAAACTGACAGGTCTTCTTCAGGAACTGATTCAAAGGTACACATCTGTCACACTCTCATACTCTGATATAGGATAAAGTATTCAGCTCAGCACCCCCTAAACCTAATCCCTAACTCTACAACACCACTTCTTCTTATAGGGCCCACACTTTGGGCCCTATAGGAAGCCATTAGGACCCACTGCTCCTTATAAAAGAACTCTTTAAACAGGAGGTGCTTCGGTTTAGCTAAAATTGGTTAATCTTTCTAGAGTGGTCTGTTTTTGTGGAGAGTAGAAATATTGTTTAGCGAACCATTGGCAATTTTGCTGCAGTGACAGCAAAATTGTCACTGACAGTGACAGTGTGTTAAATGCATTTTCCATTTTTCAGTGTCAGTAACCTATACCAGTTAATAAAAATTAACAACAGATTCAATAAAACAACTATAAAACATTCTTATAAAGCTACTGACCTTAATAAAATTCCCTAATTTCTGTTAAAAGTGCATACATTGGTGAACTTTCTTCCATATAGTGTCTACTTGCTTCCTAAAAGTATGTGGACACAGAGGGAGATGGCATTGATTATTTTCCAGTCAAAGTCTGGTGCTGATCCATGATCGGGGTCGTCTGACTTTGAAAGAGACACAATAGCAATAATCTGCAAATGTGAACATATGTGTGGCTTTGACATGTTTGTGTATAAGTCAAATAAAAGGGGGAAGAAAACCCAGCCGCTTGGTGAACCAGTGGAGGAGAGCAGAGCATCAGATTAAAAACATCATTGGCCCTGGTAGTTAAAAACTTCATCAACCAGCACATAATAGATACACATAGATTTTAATTTGAGACATAAAGGGCATTATAAATAAAATTATTATTATTATTATTATTATTATTATTACTACTACTACTACTACTTATAATACCAGAATCAATAAATCAATGATCAGTAAAGTGCATATGGCATCATCCACTCCTCTACACACTTTTTAGCTAGATACACTTTGTGAAGAAGACATGTTTTTTTTTGTTGTCATTAATTACACTTCTGTCTTTCAGCTCTTTCGTTGTGGAAAAACAACCCCCTCAGGTCATTAAAACTCAGTCAAAGTTCTCAGCAGTTGTCAGATATCTGCTGGGGGAATCATTGGTGTCTGGGCAGCCTGTGACGATGAAGGCACAAATTATTAATGAACTCCAAGCCAGAAACGTGAACCTTGCATTGTGGTGAGTATCATTCAAAGCCGCACTAGATGCTTTATTATTATTATTATTATTATTATTATTATTATTATTATTATTATTATTATTATTATTATTATTATTATTATTATTTCTCTTCTCTCTAATGTTTTTGTAATGAAGCAAACATATAAAATTGTGTAATTTGGGTTGTATGTCATCAAAACCTGCACTTAAAATTATGCCAAGAAAACTGAATGTAGCATTTCATGCTGCTGAAATGTAGCAGGACAAATTAGAGCAATAACCTTAAAATCATGCTGTTCACACTGAAACCCAGCTTTCCAGAAAAACCTTAATTTGAGCAGGACATTTAACAAGAGCCATCTCATCTTCATTTAAATATTTGAATTTGTTCAAACTATGCAGTAAATAGAGCTTGTTTTTCTTGATGATTTGAAATTAAATGAAAAAAAAAATAGAAGGTCTAATTAAAGTTTAGCTCTCCAGTTTCATTTTGAAATGGTAATCACCATATGCTGCATTTGGGAGGGAATAACCTGAAATCTGTTATACACAGTGACAATGTCGGAGAACTCATAAACCACACAGCAATTCTGGATAGAAACACAGCCACAAAGACCACAAACGCCAACTTCAGACACATGGTATTTAATTTTCCTCATTCAGCGTGTCGCGTAATTGTCAGATTTTCCTCCTTAAATATTTTGATCTTTTTCTTCAACAGTCCATTAAAAAAATAAAGCGAGCAGACCGAAAGGGAGCTGAATCTGTGACAGAGGAGAAGTTTGCGCTGATGTTTCTTGCAGAAATTTTCATCACAGGTCATGAGACTCCTTTCAAGATACATGTACGTATATGTTTATTGCGCATATATTCAATCCAATATTGAATATGCATCTTTTTTAATTTACTGCAACTCAATAATGAAAAAAAGAGAAGTTCAAATTTTTAAAAGGCCACATTTAAGATGACATTTAGGGTCATAGTAAAGTTGTGCAAATCCAGAACTGCAACTTTTTCTACCTTAACTGTCACACTGAAAATGCTTAGATGTTAACTAATGAGTCCATTAGGACACCAGTGTCTTCATGACAGTTAAGGGATAAACTCTCACTAAAATAAAAAAAACTATACACACTAAACTTCATAAACGTTACTGCCATAAACATTACAACTTTGTAAGCATGCATCATCTATTATCTGTTGTTACAGATAAACTCTCAGCCTGTGGTTGTCATTGTTCACGGCAGTCAGGACATCAATGCAGTGGCCACCATCATCTGGGATTGTGCGTTTGCTGAACCAGTAGGTGTCAAGTTGTTATTGGGTTTCCATTATTCCTTCATGTTTCTATTTCTCAACTCTTCTCGTCCATAAAAATAGTCACTGTATGTTCGTCATAAGTTGTACGAAACTAAAGCATGTTTGGTATCTTGCCTCTGGCAATTGTCTCAGGGAACATCCCACCCAGAAATGATAATTAGTTACTCAGGAAGGCAATCAGGAGCCAAATATTCAAAATATTAAATTCCATTTCTGTGCATGTTTTTCATCTCTATGAATGACCTGTAATGTCTACTTTTTAATCTAGTTTTTAACTCTTTTTATGTGATCATCCATAAAAAAATAAAAATACATTCTTTGCAGTATCCTCAATAAACTCTGTTGGGAGATACTGTAGTTCCCTACAATTTATAGTGAACTATAGCATTGTAGTTCTAAGCTGTTTGGTTCCCCGGGCAAACAACCTCTCCAAATGCCCCGACCTCACCAATGGGGGGCACGGATATGCTCCATCGTGACACAACTTTTTAAATCAGCTCGAAATCCTTTTAGTCTGATTCAAAAATCTTTTTAATTTTTAATTTGAAAAACATGAAACAAACTTGAATAATACTTCAAACTTCCATTCCTATTCATGGTATATGAAGCCCAATGTTTTATATACCATGAAGCTAAAAGTATACAATATGAATACAAAATCAATAGTGTAGAAAAAAAAAAAAAACTTTAACCCATAGTCAAACATTTATGAGATTATGTGTACTACCATTGCATTTCAAGAAATTCATGCCGCCCAAGATCGCCCATATCAGAAATCACTTCTGCCTTGGCTTGCTCCTCAAAGGGGCAGTAGCCTCCAGAAAGTCTACATACTCTTGTCATATCATGTCATATCATGCCTTATTTTCTGTTTCTGTCTTAAGGACCGAGTGCCCTTTGTCGTCCCGGACCGTGTGACTTGGAAGATGATGATTGAAACTCTGAATATTAAATTTTGCTCAGAGGTCGGGACAAATCACAACCTGAACGCCTACAACAAGCACTTCTTAGCTCAGAAGATCTTTGACCAGCCTGAATATGCGAATGACTTAAGTGATTCTGTGGTTACTTGGTGCCAGTTTAATAAAGTAAGCAGTGGTGTGTAACTTTTTTTCACAGACATCAGCTAGCGTACAAGTCTAAATGCTGTCTTTAACCTTAACAGGAGGTCCTCGCGGGTCGAAATTTCACTTTCTGGCAGTGGTTTGAGGGAGCAATGGATCTAACCAAGAAACATCTGAAGCCCTATTGGAGTGATGGGTGAGAAGATGCTTATTGTCTTTCAGTCAATAATGAAGGAATCCCATGATATTCAGTCACGATGACCACTGTTTGCTCTTCTAGGCTGATTTTTGGTTTCATTGGAAAGCAACATGTCCACCTGATTCTCAAAGAGTCTCCCAGCGGGACTTTCCTCCTTCGCTTCAGTGACTCAGAAATCGGAGGCATCACCATCGCTTATGTAGCTCATGAGAGTAAGTGTTGGCTTGACAGCTTTAATTACATTTATTTTGAACCATGTGTATCATTTGATTAAGCAATTTACTGACAGGTTGTAATTTCAAAAGAAAAAAAAAAAAATTAGATCACTATTTGGTCTTGAATAGCTAAAGAAATACTGTATTACCAATATATGGTATAACAGCTGCACTGCGGCTCAAAGGAAAGCTCTCCAAAGGGTTGTGAATACAGCCCAAAAAATCATTGGCTGCCCTCTCCCCACACTGGAAGACCTGCACAGCGACCGCTGTCTGAAAAAAGCACAACACATCAGGAAGGACACTTCCCACCCCGGACATTCTCTGTTTACACTGTTGCCTTCAGGCAT
>CAEFZX010026581.1:0-81689 GCA_903066825.1 Alfaro cultratus | reverse complement strand
ATATAATACCACTGTTGGTTCCAGGTGTGCTGAACTGTGAAGAGTCCAGAAGCTTGCGTGGAGTTGAGAAGCCGCTCACTTCCAAAACAGGCATCGGAGATGTATCTTTAGTCAAGGACCTGAGAGGAGACAAAAACAGTGAAGTGAATCATCATTTATGAAATATTTTACTCTTCATTACATATTTTAATCTGGGAATGCAACTACATAAAAGACGCTGTAGACTAAGGCTGTTGGAGATCATATTGACCTCTTTTACCAACTCAGTTTTCTTGAGCTATTCTCTATTTATGTATTTTTGTAACAATTTCTGCCAGTAACTTTTGTCTGTTTTGTTTACTCTATTTAGTTGACCTTTCCATTCAAAAGTGCTCCTGTGTCTATGTTAACCAATGTCTCCCCTCATGAACAAGGGTGCTAACAGACATACTGAAGCCATGGATATTTTTGTGTAATCTTTGTTTTTCTTTCTCTTATTGAAGGTACTCCTGAACTATTTCTTTTGGGTTTAACTATGTCTCTGTCCGAGATGAAGTCACTGACACAACAACTGCTGTCCTCCACTTTTAACTAATTTATTTTTCTGTCTTTCAGACTTGTTTATATCCAATGTTAAGTTGTGTCTTTAATGAACAGATATACTGACAAAGCTGTTACTGCCATGAACAGTATGTTTAATCCCTTTGTTTTTCATTCCCTAAAATGTACTCCTGACTCAGTCTGTGTTTAGTAATATCTCTCTCCAATTGAGTCATTCACTCCAATAACACTGCCAATAACTTTTGGTATTCTTTGTTTTTCTTTCCTGTAAAAACTAAACCAGGTCAAGTGCCGGTGCGTTTTCTTTCCTTTACCATGTCGCTTTTCCGTTCTCTTGACCCCATACCTGACACAGCAGATGACCGTTCATATCAGGCTTGCTTCTGCTGGCATTTTCTTTCTGCTAAACAAGAAGGCTTCCTTTTCAGTCACAACATGCCTTCTATGAATGAGGAATTGCTGCAATGTGAACAGCTAGATATAACACTGACCTCTTTGAACTGATAACTTTGTACTAACTGGCATTATATTACCAACTGTATCATGTGATTAAGGATTGACTTTAATTTCATATGAATACTGACTGGATCTGTTGTCCTTTACATAGCCTTTAGATGACATTTGTTGTAAAATTGCTTTTTTGTGGGGGAAAAAAAACAGCTCAATGGAACCTGAACTTGTGTAAATAAAAACAATCTCCAGTTAATAGAACACACCTTGCATCTCTGTTTGGTAAGGATGGTGCTGCTTTCCAATGAGCCATTTATCAACCCCGAGGTGGGAAGCAAATCCAGGTCCGTTAAGTTAGGCGGCATAAACACCGTGTGCCTGTTAAGTGAGTGGGCTGCATGGAGGCTGGTGTGTTGTTAGAGGCAACCCAATACAGAAGGGCCAGAACCTGTCACTAGGTGACCCTTATTAATAAATCATTGTGCTTCACCAACCCACAGCCACTGTAATTATAGCACCCCCACGTATACACACATGTAAAAGTGCAAACAGCACTTTAAATGAATGCTTTCCATGGAAAAGAAAAGCAACAAATGTGTGTTCAAAGCCTTCGGGGGAGCATTATTGCTAATAGGTTAGACAGCGGCATAACAAAAGTTAGAAACTGGCAGTCAGGTCACAGTTAACCTCATAGTGGCAGTCAAACTCATCCTGTCATTTAGACAATCACTGCCAGAGACACAAGGAGGATGATTTCTCTTGCTGTCAGTATCAAGGAAAACACAGACGAGGCCATGTGAAATAGCACACGCATGGTATGTTTCTTACATAAACAAAGATCAACACCAAATTATGCTTTTAAGTGAAAAATAACTGGTGTTTGCTCCCAGCAACAAACAAACCTTATGCTTGTCATCTGATTCCTTTGTTGCTTTGCAGCACAGTACCGACATGTTTAAAAGGCTTAACTGTTTGACAGTAATGTTTTCGGTTCATCCAGAAAATAATTGGAAACTTTTAGTCAGTTGCCATGAAAAGGAAATTGCTTACAATGAATGCACACTGAATGGCAAAACCTTTTTTTCCCCCGTATTAATTCTAATCTATTTTATTTTACTCTGCAAAGCTTCACAGTCGAATAAGTTCAGTGTTTTTAATGCCAATATATTCTGCTATTATAGAGAGGTAATATGATAGAATGAAAATCCTCCATAGTGTTAAACTGCAAATCATTCCAAATTAAGAAATGATTTGTTAAGAGTGACTGAAATCCCCTTTTACCCTGGAAGTCGAGAGGCATTTTTGTCCTTGTTCTTGTGTCCGAGGCGACTGGTGGACTTGATGTAGAGGTGACGGTGCAGCTCGTCGATGAGCACTAAGTGGATGTTAAGCTTCTTGTTTTTGAGCTCCAGCCGAAGATCTCCAAGCCCTTCAACCTGAAACAAGGGGCCTTCCAGGGACTCCACGGCTGTCACCTGCAAACAAGTCAAGAGGTTGTTGTTCTTTGTTGTCTGTCATAAACTCTTTGCAAAGAATAGAATAATTACTGAGAACTTTGTTCTGAGTCCACTTTTCCGCTTATTAAAAACTTCAAAATCAATTCCTCTTTCACGCCACAATAATGCAATTATGACATTTTTCAATTTTCATGGCAATGAATCTTTTTGTAACTATGTGTTAATGAGGAGCTGTGTGCATAAAAAAAAAGATGATACAGCAACAAAAAGTATATCTGCAATGTCAGGACAGGCCTGGAATGAACTGTTAGCACAGAGAGATGCAGGGAAGGGGTGGGAGAATATGGTGGGCAGGGGGCATAGGTCAAGTTTGTGCTGATGCAAATGAGACTCGGACTAGAAAGTGGATGAGTAAATGTGCTTCATGATCAGCCTCCTTTAGCAAAATATAATAACTCCCTACGCCAGAAAGACTTTACATGTGATCTCTGTGTGCGTGTACAGTACACACTTCTCAGATGTGTCTCAGTCTAATTATATGTGTGTGGTTGTGTGCCAGTAAATCGCAGAACGCATGCGTGTGCGTGGGTGTGCGTGCCTGTATGTGTGGAGGAGAAGACTGGTTAACATCATTAGGGAACAGGCCTGTCAGCATAATGAGAAATCTGAACCCTCTTGTGAATTTGCAAAGAGAAGAGAAGGTTTATCACTGGCTTCTCCACTCCAAGCGGGGTTTCACCTGAGCACACCTGGATTTAGCGATACAACAGGAACAAGGGCACGAAAAGAGAAGGTCGGTTTTTATAAACCAAACCCCTGGGATATAATGCTGCCATTGCAGAGTACAAAGAGTGCTCAGTTTGAATTTTAATTGAAGAGATAAGCCTGGTAAAAAAAAGAAGAAAAAAAGAAATTAGAATAAAAAAAATGCATCCATACAATGTTAGTGAGATTAAGCCAAAGAGAAGGCTGGGATGTTTACCTGGCCGTTAAACGTCTGCTACAGTACAGAAAGAAGAGTAAGTGCATGTAAAATTAACAAAAACTTGAAGAAGTAGAACCAAATTTCTGCAACAATTTGTTAAAACTAACTAGCTTGTTTTTTTTTTTTGAAGCCAATAAGTATTTTTTTTATTTTTATTGTTTTAACATATCAAAACATTGATAATCTTTTCAACCCTTTTAGAAAGTGCCTCTGACTTTGTTCAAAGCGTCTCTGTTCTGATCATTGACAGAGAAATTCCTGTCATTATCTACTCTTTGTTTGTATTTCCTGTTTGAACTTAACCCTGGCTCAGTGTCTTTCTGATTAGCTATTTCTCCAAGATAGATTCAAAACTTTCAATCATATTGTATAGTGCTATAATTTAGCTTAGACTGGATTGTGTTCATGACTTTTAATCCATAAATGGTCCATAAATGTGCCTGACTGAATTGAACTGATTTATATTTAATCTGGACCAAATGTACCAAATAAAAATTTCAACACAGGGGAAAAAGCAGCAGCAATGCCACTAAGAAAATAATCAAACATAAAAGCAAACAAAATTTTGTTCAAAGGGCTTAAGAGCACTTTCTCGATGGCAGTAAAATGGCTGCCTGCTTATAAAGTAAAGAACATTTAAAGTTCACATGACAAAGGTAATGCATCCAACTGACTTTGAACTTTTTACAACCTCCTAAAACGCACTGCATTGACTGAGCGCAGGTTGAATGGAGTTCCATTTCCTTCCACCCACACAAAAGAGGATTTTTCACGGTCTTGTGGTTGCGCCACCGTTTCTCTTTTTTTTTCCCTCCTCCTCAGATAACCCCCATTCTAGCAAACTAATTATTAGCAGGTTCCGGAGGAGAAAGATGTGTGGGAGTGACATTGGACGGAAAAGAGGAAAGAGGAAAGCAACATACAGATCACAGAGCCCGGTCGTTTAGTTGTCAATGCCAACCTTCAACCACCTTGCTGAGGTTACTGCAAAACACATCAAATGTGCTACGGCGCACACGTAAGCACACGTCTGCAGTGGCCTCACAGCACTTAGATGATGCGGGTTGCACCCACTGGACCATTCAAGGCTAGAAACGGTTTCTTTAAAGCAGTGAAAGGAGCAAGGGAATCAATCTTTGGTAGCAGGAGTTTGTAAACACGTGTGTTTATGTGCACATTGGAGGATTCTGAAAGGCAACCCCATCAGCACTGCCTCACATGTCAATAGGTAAAACTAAAGCACATTTAAAATGATAAAAAGTTCCACTTTCTCCATATACAATTACACTCACCAACATGTCAGTGGCGTGAAGGTAGTGCTTGCTCGCCATATAGGTCTCGAGGCGCTGAGGAACCTGTTTGATGCTTTCGATTTCATCCAGCAGCTGGAGAACATGCTTGTGTTCAATGCCTTCTATCCACAGCTTCCTCAGCTCATCCCTCTTACAGTGGAGAAGCATTTTGCAAGACAGCAGGTTCTCCTTCACCTGCACAACAGAAGAAGAAAAGGCTTTAGGTAAGAATGTTCCACTGTATCTCAAGTTTAGAGCTATTTTCAGGGGATTTAGTGCTTTCATGCAAACATTAAGTGACTCGAAAAAAATTACAGCATCCACAGCCACATTTGTTTTTAATTTAGGTATAAAGATCTTAGGCTGAAACTGGGAAAGTCATTGTTTTGAATAATAAAAATTGTAATTAGAATTTCAGACTAATTTCAGTTGTAAGACTAAAATAACTACAGAAGAAAGACAGATTCATCTTATAAGGTCAAAGTTTAGAATATGCATCTTAACTCAGTTAAAACCAAGTTCTGCTTGGAAACATCACTTCAACATAAGAATGGCTCAAAGGCAACAGAATGAAATAAAAATAAACTGTTCTGAATTTTGATCACAGATTCTTTAGTTGTTGCCTTGGAATTCATGAAACGTCTGAATTAACAGGAAGTTAGTGAAGGACTTGTTTTATCTCATTTGATTGACTGGGGCCTGTTTTTTGGACATCTGGAGCTATTCACAGCTGGTGGTAGCAGGCGTTTGGGCTGAATTGTATAAAAGCCCAACAACTTCACACCTGAATGCTCAGATCTCATCAACACAAACACATTAGAACTACTGTTTTAGCAAAAGCACACAGATTTTGAAATTTAAATCAGCTGTATATTTGTAGAGTTATTTGGCTTCTTTAAGCCTATTATATGCTTCTCAGTGTGCCAGAGGTATAGCTGAAACAAGGAAACCTGGCAATCTAAAGTTACTGCAAGAACAAATACAAGGAAGATTTCAACTCACAGACTTCACTTCAGCAAAACACCGGACGGTTCACTGACATCTGCTCTACAGATCTTTATTACACTCATTTACAAAACAAAACGAAACACTCAGCCGTAGAGTTCAGATTCTTTTAAGACTAAGATGGGATATTTTGCAATAGCAAATCAGCTCCAAGCACAGTGAAAGGAAACATCACACTGAAGAGAAAACAAGTAATGCCGACAGCTGAACTAATGCAGGCAAAACTACAAAATCTGCATTAACACCTGTGGTTAAATGTGTCTGGATGACACCAGATCATTCAGGACAGGCATTACTGCCAGGTGTGAGCAGGGTTTCTCTTCTTCATACCTGTTTTATCTTATTGCGGGAGCTGGTGATGCGCTCTGTGATGCTCTGGTAGGTCCGGATGGCAGTGGTGAGTTCAGCGTAATGCTGAACAATCAGTTTATCCAAATCTCTGTCGCAGGTTTCAAAGGCCTCTTCCAGGCGACCCTTCTCTGTCTCTCTGTCCTGCACATCATCGCTGCTGGACAGAGTCCTGAATAAGATGCAAAGCAAGGCAATATGACATAAGTTGCACCTTGACTGAATAATACAATAAAACAGGATTCATAAGTGAACAGATTTTAATGTTTGCACATAGGAAACATGTTCCATGTCAGATCAGACCAAAACGGAACTTTTTGGCCAAAATGAAAAACACTACAACTGGCAGGAAAAAAACACACCACATCACCCTGGTCTTAACAAACCACAATAATGGTGAAACACGGTGGTGGCAGAATCATGCTGGTGGGATGCTTTTTGTTGTTGTTTGTGTCTTACTTCACGTTCTATTTGGGAAACAACATAAGCAAATATTGAGGGCTTTCAGACAAAATACAGCAATAGTTGCTCAAGCTGAAAAATTTTACAAATCAGATTTCAGACATTTTAGTTTCTACATGTACAAACTTGGTAGACGTATCCCATAAGACTTGCAACTCTCTCTAGTGCAGAGCTACAAGTCTGACTTGTAGCTCTGTAGTGCAAACCCTTCCCGAATCAATACAAGGTTAAAAACCCTGTATTGATCCGGGAAAGGTTTAAAATAAATGAACGCCACACTTAGTCTGTGAAAATGTTTCAAAAAACCTTGTACAACACTTGTGAAGTATTGTGTTGGTTTTATCATGTATAAGCTCAATAAAAAGTATAGAAAAATGTGGTAAATCAGGGGATTCAACGCGATTTGTTTTGTTTGTATTATTTGGTTTGGTTTTCTCCTGTATTTTCCTTGGGTGGTGAGGACAATAAGAGGTTAGCTATCTATAAATAATACCTCGTCGCGGCTATTATTTTCCTTTCCTCTTCAAAAATAAAAAAACAACTATAATTGTTGATGAATTTCAAGTACTTCTGTGAATGAAATGAATAAAAAGCCAGAGTAAACGAGCGTTTATTTCTATCTGATAGTTTATAACACAGGAAGGATGCAGCTACCTCCCATGTAGCTTCCCAAAGCTAGCTGTCATCTCGCATCTGACTACAAATATAAACAGCGAAAAGCTTTTCTCACGTCCTTACTGCACTGTTAGCCTCGCAGATAAAATGTTAATTAACCTTACCTTATAACAGAGATAAGAAGACCAGAGGGGTCTTTGTTTTTGTTTACAGCACTCCTGTATTTGCCTGTCTCAGCTGCCATTTTTTCCAGCTGCAGCACTCAAACAGGAAGAAGGGAACGTGTGGTTGCGCAAGGTGTTCTGGGAGTTGTATTTTTAAAGTGGAAACTAGCCGTTGTAACTCCTGTGGCTGAAGTAGAATCAGTAAAAGGATCCTGTGGAACTGATGGTGTAACCAGCTCACATGTAGTTACCTTCTCATACCCAGCACCGTCATTTTTAAGGAAGTTATAAAAATAATTACTTCCTGTAGGGTAAATATTCATCTAGGCCTAGTTGTTCTATGGTTTTATTTTATTTTATTAGAGTTTGATTTTGGAGGGCAGGGGGAGGAGCAAAAGTGATCACAAAAATGCAGACATGATATGTGTTGCAGTTGTTGATGATGCTGTTTTTCTTAAGTTCATTAACAATTGAATTGTTTTCCCATAATTTGGAAGAATTTTTTCTCTCCGTTTTTCAGCCATAAATAGGATACGCATACAGTAATTAGATTTTCTTAGGCACTGATTGGATGACAAGATGCAAAAAATACATTTTATTTTGTTTTATTTCTGATTCACCTAAAAATATTTTTACATAAATGTGTGTCTGATCCCTTAACTCAACTTCTGCTATTTTCTCAACTCTTTACATTGTAGTTGAGAATTGCACACACTGTGAGAACAGAACACATAGCTTTTATTTAGAAAAAAAAAAAAAAGAATATTTGACAGTGGTGTACAGACCTTATTGTTAAGTCAATGGAGATTGTTTTTATTTTAGCTTTTAATTTTTGTAATTTTTTGTTTTGTTTTGATATTTTATATTTGTCACAAGGTCTGATGCTATTTAAAACATAAGCCATGAGTGTCCAGGTCTAAAGACACCTATGGCCTCCAACAGTGGTAAATATCACAAATATTAGACTTCTTACACCTGCAAGCATGAATGAGCTGAAAATCTAAAGAAATAGTTCTTTCTTGCTTATTTTCTCAAATTAAACAGGAAAAAAACATAATAAATTGTACAAAATTTGATGCAATTAACTATTCTTTAGTGCTATTATAGATATATTCTAGTATCTAAACACAGAGGATAAATCCTTTATTGTTAGACTTTCACTCTGGTCCTCCTGAGACTGACAAGGAAGTGCAAAGGAGAAAGGAGACAGGCAGTGAAGGTCAGTGAGTTAATAGCCAACACCATTTAGAACATATAGAGCTGGGTTTTTCAGGCCTCCTGTGCCTTGTATCTCTCACCATATCTGCTGTACCAATGAGAATGGAAGAGAGCATTGATTCTGGAGCAAAGGAGGTCGATCTCCCGCAGTCTGAGCCCTGATTGATGTGCCGGTGGAATGATGAGATAACATTGGGGGTGATCTTTGTTTCTCAACCACCTCCCCAAAAACCAATTGCTGTGTCATGCAGGACCTATTGTTTGTTTTTAAAAGAAAAAAAAAAAACACCTCCCATTACCAAGTCCAAGGTTTCAAAGCTCCTATCACCTCACCTTATACTGACAAATCATCTCCCATCAGTCTAAGTATTCCACCGGACTACTTTCTCCAAGGTCAGCTGCTGTAAAACAGCAACTTCTTGCTCTGAAAAAGTCATATGTTGAAATATGAACAAGGTTGCAAAAACTTGTTTGAAGGCCTTTGAATTTATGATACTAAGCTTTTATTCAGTGAAAATTAAGCAGGATGTTTTTTTCTCTTCTAATTCATGTTCTCACATTTTCTGTTTCGTGTGTTGAATATTTGAGATAGCTAAGATGTGCACAATAATTAAGATAAGCTTATGGTGTCTTCAATGCAGATTTCAAATCCCTTTTTTTGCCTGTTAGAGAAACAACACTGAAATCTCATAATTAGATCAATTGCAGGAAGGAGCATTACAGTGATCAAAAACAAGATGGACAATGATACCAATTAAATGAACCTCTAGGTAAAATTTTAAGGCAAATCTCAAACATTGATAGCATGGAGGAAAAACTGCCTCTTTCTGATGAACATTACAACCTACTCCACTGAAGAGATGGAAATGAATAAAATAAAGTAACATCATCAACAAGCATGACAGTAAGATAAATCCTTCTTGCTCTGATAAGTCTGATGTAGAGAGAAAGAGTCTTTTTCACTCTCCAACATTCAGTCTCATTGCTGTGTAAAAAAAAAAAAAAAAAGAAGGAAAAACCTGAAGCGTTTCAAAGCAAGCCTCAGGGCACTGCATTAGCAAGAGCGTAGTAGTGCAGTGGGTCTTCTTTGGGGAATGACATCATAGTGTAAAAGCCGTTTGAACTTCCTTTGCTACAAAACCAATATCATTCAAAGTTGCTTATATGTACAAAAAAGAACTCCATGATGAATGGCTTTGCATTATAAACAAATGCCTTTGGTCAGTGTTTATTGTCTACAAGATTTATTAGATCACTGACTGCACAATACACATATGTATTACATTTTTAAATGGGTTTACACTTTTTCATATTGTTTAACATAATCTGCCCACACCCATGGTTCAAAAGGCCTCCACAAAAATGCAAGAATAGGTATAAAAGAGTTTTATTAAACATGCGCTGGGATATGTGTATAATATATCCGGTTTATTCGTATGAGCTGTCATGTTCCCCCTCCTAGAGACGCATCAAACCTCCACCTGCAGTTTTCTACTCTGTGAGACTGCATGAGAGTCTGTCAATGTAGTTTTACACAAATATATTAAAAAACTGAACAAATGAAACAACTCATATAAATCATAAATAATGCTTTTTCAATGTGGATGATTGATTAATTTTGATTAATTTTAGGAGTTTCATCACCTGTGAACTATTTCCATGCATACATTTTTTATGACTTTATTACAAATATGTTACATTTTTCTTATTTTGGCTCTCTAAATGAATACTAAATGTTCAAAATCCATTAAGCTCAATAAAAACTAGTCTTATTTTATGTTTATTTCCTGCTTATACTTATCTGTTTTCATGTTTCATTGTGCAAATCAGAATCCCAAAACAGATTTTTGAATTTTTTCAGGTTCTTTCTTATTTTATTTTTTCATTGCTCTAAAATATGTATGGTTGATGACAATACAAAAGCAGAATAAATTGAAAAGGGGGTAATATTCACAGCAGTATGAAGCAGGTGTGTGGCATCAAGAAAACAACTAAAATATTGTTTTCAAACATCAGTTATCATTGATGTTTCCCTCAAAACATCAAAACAAGAAGACAAAAATCAAAGTTCATTTCCTCTTCAAATAAGACTAGATTAAAATTTCAGCACCAAAAACCATATACAGCTTTTCTTTTGTAAAATAACAAGCAAAAGAAAAATCTGTGTTTGGCTTCAGTTCATGAGATGTTGAGTTTTAATTTTCCTTCCTCCTCTGATGTTACACTATAAATAATTAATTATTAGTAACGGTAAAAAGTCATATTAAAATATCCGAGTCTTATTCAAAGGTATAATAATAAAAAAGAACGCTACTGAACTGGTTTGAAACTGGGACTGACCATTTCAAAATGCTGGTATTTAGTGGGAAGAAAAAAAATCATGGTTGCACTTGTGTATTCCATCAGATGGAAGGAATCCATTACATTTGGTGTTTTAATTTAGTTACAAAACATTTATTAGAGGGGAGAAACACAATGCTCCTGAAAACCAAGTATGCTTTTCCTTCAACTTTATAGTACTGTCTCACTTTGTGTTGTTGTTGGGAGACAAAATTAGGCTTTAAATGAGTATGCATCATGTATACCTACATTATTTGTGCAAGACACTAATTCTAGCATTGTGTAAAAATATTTTTCACACATTACAATTAAAATGTAATTAAATGTAAATGTTTTGACTATTTTTAAAAAATGATTGGATGACATCACAGACACTACCAGCCGTCCGGGTTCAGCATGTATGGAAATAAAAAACCTAATTGAATATCTTCATGTGAAGCAGGAAAAGTCAAGAACAGTACTGCTGCCTGTCACATTACCACTCTGCCCACTTCAAAGCAACAACCAATGAGCATCCTCGATACACAGACGGGTTACTTACTCGACCAATAATGTTGCACGTTGTTAAAAAAAACGTCATGCTAAGGAAGTGCGCACTTTTCTGAAGCCGCGTAGTTTGGGCCACATTGGTACTTGGCTGTAGGCGACCGGGACAAAAACAGAAGTGTGTGGTTATATTGTATGTTATATGCAGCGCAGATAAGCGACTTTTCTGACACCCTGCGGTCTGACAATGGGAGCAAACAACAGTACCCGCCGTGTGTCATTCGAGTCAGACGAGAACGAGAATATAACAGTGGTGAAGGGCATACGGGTAAGTTACAGGGTAGACCTGTTGAAAAAAAAAAAAAACAGGTGTTACTTTAATTCACAGGCAGATATGCTGTCAGAAATTAGGCTGTAAGCTTACAGTGTTAATAAATATAAAACAAGCTAAGCTAGAGTGAAAGCATTGCACTCACTCTTCCAATGCTAGAAGTTCTGCTGAAAGTAGGGGGAAAAGAGATTTTATTTTCAAACAGTGTGAACTTTAAAGCACTGCAAGTTGCAAATGTGTTCAAGAATTGTGGAGTTTAAAAAGAAATCTCGGTAAAGAAAGCTTGACCCCATTCTCATTCTTGTTTTGTTATCCCTTTAATTGTCTTATTGTCCAGAGGACAATATGTATAATGTGTTTTATTAGCAGCCTCTGCTATTAGGCTGCCATTACAAATTCACCTGTGCCACTCTCAGTTGATGTTAAATATAGCCTGGGAGGCTTTCGCTGATCACATAACACTTCAGTGAGCTTGACTCTATTATTACTCAGTTGTTAGGGCAACATGGAAAGCTTTTGTTTAGTCCTGTTTGTTGTCACCCCATAACATTTGTCTACTGCAAGTTGAATGGATTTGCATTTTCCCTGCCAATGAGATCACGGGTTTTGAGTGAAAGTTGGCATTCACTCAGGCCATGTGTACTGCATGTTTTTGATGTTTGAACATAGATTTCCTATAAAAAGTGAAAAAGTATGGAATTTGATTTAGCTGTTTTACAGGTCTGGCAAATTATGAAAATTATTTTGTTCCATGATTCGTTTAACAGGACACTGGTTTAAAAATAGAGGAAAAAAGCATTTTTTTACTAGGAAGTGAGAATGGTTAAATGTTCTCAATAAGAATATTCACCACTATTCCAGAATTTTGGCATCTCATCGTGTAGAGCATAAAATGCATTTCCAGCTTCAGAAAATATAAATTATGATCTGTTGGGGGCTAAAATCAACTAAGAATGCTTGTGATTTCCCTACTTTCGTGTGGCGCTAGATTAAGAAGTGATCTAATCTTGTCAAGATAATGGTGGCTGCAACTTCAGAACACTTTTCTTCTGTATCCAAAATGCTTTTTCGCAAAGAATTGGAAGTGATTTGCTTTCAGACTAGCAGCAGTAGTTCCTCTCATCAGTTACCATTCACTTTTCTTGAATGGAGACATGATGTATGCCTCTCTTAAAAATGTTCAAGAGATGACCCAAAAGGCTGGCGTGTGCAGACAGAAACAGTGCAACATTCACTTTGGATTCCTGCAGGCAAATCTTTTGCTTCGCTTGTAAAATGTTTAGATGACCACCAGATGAGACAGTTTGTGATTGCAGCTTTTTCCCCCCTGAACACTGACATTGACGGTGCATGTTTACAGTTAAAATATCCTGAAACATGCTTTTTTTTGTACTGACGTTTATGTTGTTTTCCACTCACTTCTTAGTACTGTACTTTTGCTAAAACAAAATTGTTGGTAAATATCAATGCAGCAAGAAAAACATTATTGTAACTGTATTTCAATATTAATGTCCTGCGTCTTAGATTCTGAAAGACACTTTGCCTTGCAGCTGCTGCCTTGCATTTTCAAAGTGTTCATGTTTCCCAAGCACATCAAACAATCTTTCAATTCTCATTGGAATCAAAAATAGTTTGAATCACTTGTAAGTGGTTTGCTGATTTACTTTTCATATCTTGCATTACATAAAATGCAGTCAAAATGCAGGGCTATGGATTATGAAGCAACATTCCAAGCTTTGAACATTTTACAGAGCACTGTTCAATCCATAATCTGATAATGACAAGTGTCAGGCACAAGCTCTTGCTGGAAGTGTCCCGTATGGGAGGACACATGTGGATGAAGGTTTTTTTTTCTTTAGCAGGGACAAAAGTAAGCTGGTCAGGGTTGATTATAAGGATAAATCGAGGTAAAAACAGGAGAATCAAGGCAGAAAACATTAGACGTACAACCAGAGCTGTATTAAAATGCTTTAGGTTACTCTATATTCCGTAGTTAGAATGGCCTAAGGTGCAAGCTTAAATCCAATTGTCAGTGTGTAGCAGGACCTGAAAACTAATCTTTAGAGATGCTCTTCATCCAATCTCACTGAGAAGTTTGGGCACTTGCTTTTTTTTCTCTAAATGTGATACTTGTGCAAAAGACTTGCAGCTGTAATTGTAGTTAAAGATGGTTCTACAAAGTATCGACTCAAGTCCATCGCAATCAGTTCCAATCAAATGCATGAGGGTTCAGTTGGAATGAATATTTAAGCAAGATATTGAATGAGCTGTGATTGTTCTATGCAATATCAAAGTTTGCTTTTGTGGGAAATCGTGTCATGTACTTAAATCCTTGTTTGGTTATATTCTCCTAAGAGATTTCTTTCTCATTTACAGCTTTCTGAAAATGTGATCAAGCGCATGAAAGAACCCACCACTTCTCCAAAACAGCAGCAACATACTCCCACTTCAGCACCTTCAAAGGCAACGACCCTCATTCCATCTTCTCTACTCCGACCTGTTCCTCCTCTCGCTGACCTCGCCACCTCCTTGCCTCCCCCCCCTCCTTTTGTAGAACCTGTAGCACCTCCAGCTCCATCTGCTACAGAGTCTGTGGCCACGCCTCCTCCTAAACCTCCCACACAACAGGTAGCAGAGAACACCAAAGCTGACTTGGTGCTTTCTCATTCATCTCCCTCAGTTTCTGCTAATGATGTTGCTGCTTCTGTTCTTGAGCCTTTAACAACCCCTCCTGCACCCACTCCTGCTCACACTGAACAGTTCACTCCTGCTTCCTGCCATGCTTCGGATTTGGTGGAAACTGTATCTCCTCTTGCACCTCCTCCCTTAACTCAATCCATTGCTTCTCCTCCCTCAGTAATCAAACCTATTGCTCCTTCTCATGCTGTTGAGCCTCTTCCTTCACACATCTCTAAGTCGGAATCCCTCTCCTCCCCTCCTATTTTCAAACCTATCACCGTCCTGCCAGCATCCTTGCTTCCTTCAGGGGACTCTTTGCCTCTGCAGTCTGCTGATTCTTTACCTACAGCTCCCCTGCCTGAGTTTACTGCTTCTTGTGAACCAGTTGCACCTCCTCCCCAGCCCACAGCGGAACCATTATCACCTGCTTCAGTCCCTGAGTCAGTGGGAGTGCCTCAGTCAAGTCCAGTTTTGCCCCCTGCTGTGCCACCAGCAGGTGAGTTTAATTTCTTGTAGCAAAAAGAATATGTTACAGAATCTTTAGACATGTGTTCTAGTAATATGAAGCTGACTGAGACTGCATCAGAACATGGAAGGCACCTCAAAATAACTGCCGCTTGCTTTCAATGTTAATGCGGCTCGTACTGCTGTGTGCCCCCTCACAATACATATTTCAAAATGTGTGGCTTGATGCCATGCGGGGATAGTATAAGCACATTTTCTGGTAACCAAGTGCCACGAAGTAAACATCAGATATTTACTTTTGCAAAATTTACCAATTGTAAATTTATTGTGTCTAAGCAGGTAAGCAGTGTTTCAAAAGAACTTATGTTTTATAAACAATAATATTGTTATTAATTTGGTGTTAAGAGATAAGCGTTTTTTTCTGGTAACGAACTGCCACGAAGTATAAATCAGATTTTTACTTTTGGGTTGAAAGTAAAAATCTGATATAATATATTTACCATCAATGATAAAAAATAAATAAAAATAACATTTTTACTTTTCGGCAAAATTCACCAACTGCACATTCGTAAGTAGTACAAGATGAGTAGTATTTCAAAATAGCAGAGGAAATCCTATGTTTTATGTACAATAACAATATTTGTTAGTCTGTTGCTAAGAGATTAGTGTATTTTCTGATAACCTAGTGCCATGAAGTAAACATCGGATTTTTACTTTTGCAAAGTTTACCAACTCTAAATTTGTTGTCTAAGCAATAATTCAAAATAGCTTATATTTTATGAACAATATTACTTATTAATTTGGTGTTTAGAGATGAGTGGTTTTTTTTCTCATAACGAACTGCCATGAAGTATAAATCAGATTTTTACTTTTGTGATGAATGTCTGTCTTATAATATATTTAACATCAATGACCAAAAAAAAATAAAATTTTTTTTTTCACTTTTCTACAAATTTCAGCAAATAAACAATTCTTAAGTCGTATAAGATAAGTAGAATTTCAAAAGAGCAGAGGAAATCTTATGTTTTTTACAATATTTGTTGTTAATCTGTTGCAAAGAGATAAGTGCATTTTCTGGTAACCAAGTGCCACGAAGTAAAAATCAGAAGGCAGTGCAATAACATTAGTACAAACTTTAGCAGGCAATGCCTTTTCCCTAAAATCATTTTTTTTTTAGCAATTTTTTAATTTATTAGCCACGTTTAGCACACTGAATGGAGGAAGTCCATGTAAGACAACATGTTAGTGATACCCCACATGCCACTGGTAGCATTTAGGCTAACATTAGCATTTTGGCTAATTTTAGAAAAATGCTAAAATTTGCCAAATTAGCTAATTTTAGCTTATACACTGATTTTAACATACTGGATGGAGTAGGTCCATGTTACTTGACGTGCTTGTGACTCTCCACATGCTATTGAGTACATTGTAGCTTACTTTGGCATTGATGCTAATTTGATGCATTGTTCCAACCGACGGGCACACTTTGACATGTCCCGTTTAAATTTCTACAGAAATTTTCTAGTTTATTTTACTAGATTTATCCAAAACATATACTTCAGAAGCAGCTTCATTAAATTTAGTCCTACGTAGAGTAAAAACTTGTCTATTATGTTTAAGTAATGTTTTTTGGTGGTTATGATTTTGTCTTGAAATGTCTTGGGACATGGTTTCTGTAACATGTTTAATTAGAAGGCAAAGGTTATGTAGTACTGAACATGCCATAGATTTGTTTTGCATTGCATTTTGATTGTGCCTATTGTGTGGGTGTTAACTGTAAGCCACCTTAAGCTGTTTGCCTCCAACTTTTCACGGCAATTATAATTAGTCTTAATTTAAAAAGTTGGCCTTGCAGTAGCTACTGTCATATAGTGATTTATTACCATCCACCAACTGTTAATGACATGATTAATTCTTTTTTTAATGAAAAAGGTTACTGAACGTGCACCATAATGATTGGGGACCAACAGCATCTTTAGGACTCTTTATCTACTTATTTATGTATTTCTCTTAGTTTTCTGGATCCTAGCTTTGCTTTTGAGGATTTGTCTCCTCTGACAGCTGCTGTAGCTGGGAAAACAAACTGCTTTCCATATCAAGCAACATGACAAAAAAAATCTAAGGGTCCGTACACAAACATATTGGGCATTGATCTGACATAGAAAGCAACTCGTACTTGAGGCTCCAACATCAGTTGTACTTAAGTTGCAAAAATAAAACACTTTAGACTCGCTTAATCTTGTGCCCTATACGCTTGAGACTTGATTTCAACTACTGGTCTAAGACTTGAGTCTTAATAGTTTGTATCTGATGTAATGAAGAGTGAAATGAATTTGGTATGTGAGCTACAGACTGTGAAAGGCTACGCCTTTTTAATGTCATGTATTGCATCACTTCTGTTTTTGTCTGTTGGGTACAAAGGTTTTGTATTTCTTCTTTTACATTGAATTTATTTATTTATTTATTTATTTATTTATTTATTTATTTATTTATTTATTTATTTATTTATTAGGTTTTCCACACATGAGGTGTTATTAGTTTGAACACCAATGGGCTGAGCACACAACCTTAACCCGTTTAATCCCAAACCTTTTCCTGCAAAATAAGTTCATGCATTTCAATCCTTGGACCTCCCTAACACATGATATTTATGAATTATTAAATAAATATCATGTTGGTTATGTTAGTGAAAATGTAGGTTTTATACTCGGCAACAATTGTTGCCGGTGGGAAACTGCACAGTCTAAATTACACAAATCTGGCCTATTTATACATATAAAAACATTTAAAAAATCATGACATGCATAACCTATTATAACAAAGAATGGTTGCAAGAGTGTTCAGAAATATTTTAGATACACAAAGATTCAATGCTACACCCTGCAGATGTCATTGTTTCAATGTGCCAAGTGACCTTTGACCTCATTTGGTCGTTTCATCAATGAGGCAAAGTCAGGTGAAAATGTTAGTTTGAACAAATCTGCATCTGGGAGGACACTCTCCCTGTTTCGCTAGACCAAACACTACACCTCCTTAGCCCTGCCTTAAAGTAGTTTCAGACGTGGCATCAACTTGTAGTGGTCATTCAGTGCATATACCACACTTTGTGTAAAGGATCACCTTTTGGAGGGGGTTGAACAGGGGAGGGTTTCAACTGTGGGAATGACAGTGATATAGATGGCATCATTTTGATGTTCCTTCTGGTCTAGAAGATCTAAAATATCTGGTAGCTGTAAGCTATATGGCTTGAATTTCCCCCTGGGTATTAATAAAGTATCTAGCTATCTAGCTATCTAGCTAGCAAGGCATATAGAATTAACAGCAAAGCTAGGGACACCTAGCATAGTTCTGTCTATGTATTATGCTAGCAGCAATTGTTGCCATGCTTACATTCACTCTTCTTGTGATCAAAAGATGAATGAAGGGATACAATTTTCTTTATATATCAGCAGAAGACACTTGAAAGAACATATGTTGAAAATATTTTATTTATATTTGTTGATTTAGATATTGTACTGACTTCCTCTTGCACACGTTTGTGACTGACATTTACCTCCAGTGTCACAGGCAGAAAGTAAAGAGGTCTGGTCATGTGACCTTTCGAACTAGATACATGAAATTGATATTGCTTAGAGTAGACACATTATTATTTTATGTTAAAACTTCAATTCGCTGCCAAAAGTCAAAACAGTTGTTCTAGAGCTTCGATAAGTTAGAAAAAATGTCTGACAACAATTGTTGCTGGTGGGATTAAATGGGTTAACTTAGCATATGACTCATTCATTATCCACATATATTGTGTGTTGACATTCACAGTATTAGCCTTGGGAGGTCACCTTAAAGAGTTAGAAAGGTACTATGTTCCAACTATTGTAAAAGTGGTGAAAAAAGTCAACTTATTCGATTGATCATGCTTGGGCACGCTCTTTTTAAGGAATAAAAAAAGGAAGGTGTGATGAATGTGAATGTGAATCTCGTTAAAAATGTTACAAAGTTCAGCCCAATTCTCAAAGGGTGCGACCTTAATGAGGCAGACATTGATTATGTGTGTCCACGAGAGTTGGGTATCGAGTGAGGCTCTCAGCAGGTCGGCTGTCTCTAAATCATGCCCTGAGTAAGTATGTGTGCTGATTACACCATAGTCAAGGTTGAACCTCCTACACCTTCTCCAATATGCTATAAATATTCATATGCCAGGGCCCACACACAGTCCTGGGCTAATAGTCTGTTTAAAAATGTCTCCTGGGGGAAGAAAAGAGAATGGAAAGATGAGAAAGGCAAAGAAAAATTGCGGTGGAAGCGCAAATGCATAAAGTGGACACTGATGAACTACATCTTTGTCTCTTTCAAAGCATCCTTATTATTGTAAGAAAATAACAAAAAGTTTTTTTTTCAATCTGTAATTTGAGATTACATTACCAAAGAAGTCTGATTAGAAAGAAAATTATATGATTGCAGTTGTACTATCATAAGTTGGAAACCCTATTGGCATTTTTTCCTGTCCTTTTTATTCTTTTTTGGGCATTGTGGAAGGTGTGTAGTGACTCGACCAAAGCGCAAGGTAGAAACGTGAGGAAGTGGTAATGTTACAGATTATGCCCTCCGTGTGGGTCCCGGGGTTAATGAAACTTCTGATGAGAAATGCAATTTGCCTTTGTCTATTATCTCTACTGCCAATAGCCTGAGCTCCGCTGCTTCGCCACCTCCTCTGTGGGTTCTTCCATGGGGCCTACTGATTGGTGGAAAGGAAAAAGAGGGAGACGCATTTAAAAAGATGATGAGCTTTTAATCTTTTTAACATTTACATGTCCTACTCAAGATTGACAAGGTCTCTGTCAATCTGGAATTGTCTCTGACCCAAACAGCCTCCCTCAAGGACCCCAGACAGTGTTTATCATATTAGAACCTGTTCTGTGGCTGACCCTGCGGACTCGCCAGCAATCTGAAGCCTCTCATTGGAAAGCCGGAGAGGAAATGTAGAATTGTCTAAGCTTTCCTGAATTTTGAGTGCCTTGGAAATATACTTGAGGCAGTGCTCTATGAATTTCTTTTTAAGTGTTCATAAAAAAGTACAAATTTCTCATATATAATCAAGTTTTGGCAATAACACAAATGTCAACAGTGCTTGATGACATATTACAGTGGCTATACACAAGTGTATATTTAAATTTAATTTACAATGTCGTCAATGCAGAAACAGTTATAGCCTGATTGGGCACATAACCCCACCTGAAATCCCCACTCAAGTTTTTTTTAAACATTTTTTAAAAATTTCCTTTATTTAACCAGGTAAACCCCGTTGAGATCTGGATCTCATTTTCAAGGGGGACCTGGGCAAGTTTAGTGATGCATTACGTATTGGCGGTTTCTGATCTGTCCCCCATATTTGAAACCGCAAATCCCTCAATGGTGTTAGTGAACATCAGTGAATGAAAAGGTCTAACAGTGAATTTTATTTTTTTTTTAATTGCAACTGATTTCATGATGATTTAATATCCACCTAAAAATGACTGTATTACCAGTGATCGTGGCAGCTCCTCAGGAGCAATTTCAGACTCCTGTGCTGTGAGATGAGTAGTACTTGGAATTGCAGCCAGATGGATATTATTTTCAGGTGCTCTGGACAGTAGGCTGTCGTTGAGGATTCTCTCTGTGGTGAGAATCAGCTTCCCACCTCCACTCTTGTTTGTTGTTTTGCTTCCAAACATAAAAGATCAAGTAAAAAAAACCTCTTTTTGTCTGTATTTGAACTTGTATAGGCATTCAGGATTATGTGTTTCTGGCTTAGAGCATTATGCATCATAATTGTTAAAATGTGACATTTTTATTGCTTTATCCTTTGGAAAGTGCATATTACACAGAAGGCACCCTGGTCAAATTTAAGAGAATCAGTAATATTCCAGTAAGGGAAGTAATATTAAAAAAGTAATATCAATGCTGATATTAACATTTCAAGAGAATATAAGAATCACTTGTTTTATTTTGTCATTCCTGTAGTTTTTCCAGCTATGCAAAGCTCATGACCAGTAAATTGACAATCTATAGTCATCAGTATCTTCTTCAATTTACTGACTAAATATTGTATTTAGATCCATGCTTTGGAATCTGGCTGTTGTCTCAAACAAATTTGTTTTGCATATCTGTAACCTTGTTTTTTCTTTCTGTTAATCTTGTTCTAGTAATAATGATGTTTTTCCCAGCTGCTGTTACTACATGTTACCAGGTAATAATAGACTCTGACAATAGGGATTATCCCATCTAACTAATGCAGTAGGAGACTAATCTTGACAGGCTCAGACACTTCCCCCTTCATCACCGCAGTGTTGCAGCACACCGTATGCCACTTCTGCCTTCAGAGCACGTTTTGGCCCAGTCGCCGGCCGGCATCTTTACTTTCATGCTTAATTACCTGCCAAGATAGACTGGTGAGGACATGGAGTCATATACGTCTGTCGTCAATGACACGAATATGTGTTGACAGGGTGGTATTGAACTATGTTCTTTTAGGAAAAAGATGTCTATGTGCCTTTTTTTTTGGCGACTCTATAAAGAAGTATTGGAAATTCAGTGACAGGTTGAGCAGCAGTTTTCACCTCAATGTTACCATTGTTTTTGTTTTGTTGTTGTTTTTTCACTTGTTGGAGGATTAATCTGTGTATAAGGGAAAATTCCTAAACATGAAGATTTGTTATAGAGGACGAATATGTGTTTAGAAAATATAGAAAGTTAAAGTTGTTTTTAACTCTAAGACATTAAGAGTAATTAAAAAATCTATAGTGACTCTGCGACACTCCCAAGTAGATAATAGATGCAGAAATCCATCAGAGAATATAAATATATATATTTAGAGGATATGATTTGTGAAGGATGTGTGATGAGTATAACTATTGGTGTTAAGGACTACAATGTTTGTGATTAATCTGTTGTACTAAATCTGCAACAGGGAAAATGAATATCCTGTATGCATCTCGTGCTTGGATCATTTTCTGAGTTCTGTCTTTTTAATATTGACAATATTTAGATTTGTTTTTCCAAAGATTAATATCTGTCCCTTGTTGGTGGACCTGAACAGAATTGCTTTGCATGGTGGTCTAGTCCATTATACATGGTTTGAATTCTGTTGTAGATTTGCTGATGTGCTTTAAATCATAAACCTTTTACATGAGGCAGCTGAGTTGAGATTTGGTATCGATTGGAGGCAGCTGCCAAGTTCCTGTTCCCACAAAAGTATGAAGAATCAGCCTTTATCGCTGCACTTGACAGATGATTTGAGTTGTTTGTGCTGATATGATGTTTGTTTTTTGCCAAAAGGAACTTATTAAGGCCATTATTCTTTCTTTGCTCTCTTGTGCAAAAGACGTATTAGAGTGTTTGCAGTGTAATGTAAAATTAAAAACCTAAAACATGCTGATTTTGACCTGGATAAGAGGCTTAACTGGGCTAACTTTCTTTTTCTGACTTGACTGTTGTTCGTCACTAACTGGAGGATGTAGAGTCTTTAAATTAGCTGCTGTTTTTCCAGTGTCCTCATGACAGTTACGGGGTTTAACTTTGTTCCTGGATAGATTTATACAGATCTTAATTATGCATTGGCTGCAAAACAGCACTGTTAAACATGTCCTAAATGTATTAGTTTTGGAATTCTATTTTTATTCTATGAAACTATGAATTCAATATGTTGAGCAAGAAAATTTGATCTCTCTTGCCAGAGAGCAATTACAAATTTAACGGCTTGGATGTTTTATTTTGTTAGTTGGTTGGTAGATTGTTATTTTACCCTAGCTTTGTGGAAAAACCAAAAACCAATAATTTTCCCTAACTGTTGCCTCTATATTAAACATGGCTGTGTTTGTTAAGAATTTCTTTAATTTTCTAATTTTCACTCTTTTCCTTCTTTTTCTTTGTCTCTAGTGAATGAAGAGGCCCTGAAGAAGAAGATCACTGATGAGCTGTATAAAGACTTGGTGCAAAAGAGGGCCAAAGCAGAGCAAGACATGCAAGCATGGTTAGATTCCTGCACATTTACAAGTTTTTCTTTCAAATTAGGGATTTTTTCTTTTTTTTTATTTCTAGATGTAATTTTTGTTTTGTAAATTGAAAACCTTTGGTTTTCTCATATGACAGGAAATTATAAGATTTGTGTTTGACTAGTCTGTTATTTCATTGTAGGATAACTATCTGGTATTATTATTAGTGAAACTAAATTGCAAGGCATGTGTCTAACCACTTAACTATTTGCTAATTTTTTTCTGTTTCCATGCCTGTTCTTTGCTTCAGAATCAAGAAATGTCTTCTTTTTAAAACTTGACCATTTTCCAGTTTCATTAATATTCCAAAAGGTCAGCACCAGACTTTCCGATCCCCACTGTTTCCAATTTACATCTCTTCCGAAGTACATCAGCACTTTTCCCTCCTATCCTATCTTCTGTTCTTCTTTACTCTTGTTCCTTTGCAATCAATTAATCATGTCTTAGTAAGGGGAGCACAATGCTGAGATAATTTCCTGGGTGTAGAGGGGGTGATCCATTAGCACAGCCTGATAAAGAAACCTCTTCATGTCCATTCTTTTCTTTTTGTCTTCAGTGAATAATCCTCTGCCTTTTGCTTATGTGTTTATATATTTTGGCCTGTGCATCCCATATTATCATATCACTGTATTGCTCTGTCTCTTTTAATATGTCTTTATGATAAACAGGGATGCAAAATAGTAAAACATACAACTACTGAAGTGGTGGGGAAGGGTATTATAATTTTTTATGTCTTGTTTAAGATCATAGGACTTAGTAGGTAGTTTTAAGTAATGTATATATATACAGTATATATACAGTATATGTGTGTGTGTGTGTTTTGCTACGTTTTCTATTCCTGCTCTAACTAGTGTCATTCACAGACATAAGTGTATTTGTTTTTCTTACAGTTTACCAAAATCATAGTGTAGCTTCAGCCAGTTCTTTATGCAAATCTATATTATGATACAAAATAGAAAGCAACATGGAGATATAGTAGGTAGATGCAATTTATTTATCCGTCTGTCTTTCCGTCCGTCCGTCCGACCGACCGACCGACCTATCCTTGCATCTACTTGTTTATCCATTGTATTTCTTTTCAAATTTTCCCTTACAAGTCTGTAGAATGTTCCATGTAGTCTGCTGTAAGTTGGACATATTTTGTGGGTTTTGAACTGCACTGATTTAACAACTACGTATGGCCATTTCTGCATTTGATATTTCTGGGCACTAGAGAGAGACATCTACTCCAGGACATTTTCCTTTAATTCATGACTACACTGAAGATGTAGAATTTGTCCTTAACGTCCTAACACTGGACGTTAAGGACCTGTGTTAGGAAGGAAACTGAATATGGATTGAGTTTGATTGTACCAGGAAGACCAACAGGTTTCCTCTTTCAGTTATGATACAGGTGTATTACTCAAAACTCTAAATAAATTGCTGTTCTATTTTCAATAGTTACTTAACTTTATCCTTGGAGATTAAATGTTTTTTGTACAAATGGAGGTAAAAAAAACCCAATTTTTTTTTCCTCATTGGTGCCCTGAGCCTATAATTTAACTGCAGTATAATGGTCCCTGTAGAGATAGCAGAGAAGACGCTGAGATGAGATATTTTTTCAGCTAGATTGGAGTAAGGGGTAAAACACTTTCCTTCTGTGAGTTATAGTGTAATACAGCTCATTTAACAGAACCACTAGGTGCCAGAGCAGTGAAACTGAGACGACTGCACAGTGTAAGCACAGAAAAATGAAATATTACATGGAAACCTTAGTGGATATACAGTGCCTTGGAAATTCCTCGTACCACTTGAAGGTTTCCAATTAGGCTTCTAAAGCACACAGAGTCTTCAGTATTTTCATATTAATATTTTATGTAATAAAATATGGGATAAACAAAAATTAGCTTAAAATGATGGAGTAGAAGGACAGGTGTACATGCTTTACCAAATTCTTTACAAAAAATACAATGTGCATTTGTCATCTCTTAGTTTTCACTGCAATGTTAGTAGCAAATCTTTCGGGATATACTTCAACAAGTTTAAACATTTTTTAATTTTGAAATTATCTTACCTTTTTCATGTCACAATTATGTGCTACTTTTTCTATCGTAATGTGGCAGTTTTGAATTCCTTCACTCAGTCTTCCGATGTAGTGCAGTGTCAAAATAAGTTCTTGCGAATTCGAGGATTTGTGGTGTTTAGATTAGGCACCATTCCATCTGTTTGGCTGTAAGACCATAAATGAACTCCAGAGATCTGGCTTTGCATATTTTGCTCTGGTAGAGAGGAAGTAGGAACTCTGAGCTACGGGTTTATTTAGGTGCAGCCTAAACTAATTTGTAGAAAGGAGCGGGTGCAGAGAGCAGATTTGCTTCTGCCGCTTCTCTGTGAGGCATCCGAGCAGAACGCCACAGAAAAGGATGATAGGGAAGGTGGGATGAGAGTAAAAAAAAAAACTCTCATACTCAACTGTTTCTTCTTCCTAAACCCAGTGCATCCTTTATCACTGTTTGTACTGTTTGACTTTCTCAGACACTTTCGACCTCTTAGCTCTTGTCTCTCCCTTCTATTCCTCCATTTTTGGCTGTTATTCAGTGTTACTCCATTTCTCTAATTTCCTTCATCTTGGTAATATTCCAACTTTTTATTAAACTCACTCCCTCTCTGAATATGGGTTGAGTTTGATTGTCCAGCTCAAACACTATAAGGTTAGTTGTATTTGTCCAAATTCAGTCCATTTCTTCAACATTTATTCAAGCAGCTTGTGTGATATAATTGCATGCCTGATCTAAGAGTAAGAACACTGACCTTCTCTGAGAGTTTTTGACTCATTTCACATTTAACCAGCCACCCTATTAAATTCTTTGTTAGTTCTAGATTAGCCTGAGCAAGCTTCGACTTCAAATTTCTTCTTTTTGTGTCTAACATCAGTTCACCATGCTCCTACTCAGAAATCCTCCATTAGGTTATGAAGAAGCAAAGTTGCTTAATCTGATTGGCCTGTCAGGAAAACTCTATATCTCTTTACATCAGTAACGCTGCACCAGTTGAATTTATTACTTAGTCTTTAACACTTTAAACTACCGTTAAGCTATCTTGGACATATTCTCAAGCACAATGTTTTGGGTATTGTTCTGAAAGACTGGTGGTTTAAAAGACTGATTGGTAGCGTATTTTGTTTAGTGTTAACAAAGCATATTTCACCCCTATACAAGATTCTCTTACTGTTTGGGGACTAGGATCTGTGGCTTTGACTTGAGTTAAACATTGTTTTCTTGAGTTATTCAGTTTAGCTGTATGTTCTGAACCTTATTTAATTTTACTTCATCATTCTATGTAAGACTGCCTCAACCATCTTAGATGCATCTAGATCCAGAATGTTCACATTTTTTGATGTTTCACTATAATCTACATGTCTTTATTTGACACTCTGGTAATTTCTCACCATTTTTCTTAAATCAGCGAGTTAATATTAAATGTGGCCCGTTTTTTTTTTTCTTTTTCTTGATTTTCCAGATTTTAAATTTTTAGGTTTACATACATTTTGCATTTTAGACCTGCTTGACTGATTGTACTGAGAGGACTTTACTTCAACCAGAGGATGTTGCCTTGTTTTAATTGAAGAAATAATAATAATTTACTTCATTAAAGGATTCTAAGTGCATTGTACATTAAAAACTTGGAAGCAAAACAATGAGATTTATTGTTCAGTGGAAAGCAGTTGACTTGGGTTGTTCCCATTCTATCATCCAGAATATAACTTTATTGCATTGTTGTATAATCAGATGCAGTGCATGCATGTGTTCATGTGTGTGTCAGGGAGAATGGATGAGTCATTAAATATTCATAGACAGCATTCTACGACATTATTCGTAACATCAATATTGCAGTGGGTGCTTAAATGCTTTGTTTCCAGGGACCTGGGTTGAGCCTGGACTGGTATGCTGGTCTGGCTGAATGCACTTTGCATTACTTTTCAGTAAAAGGTGGAGAAAAGCAAGGAGAAATGGGGGAAGGTAAAAGCTGATTGATCCTCTGACTGATTAGAGGGAGTTGGTCACAACTGAAGATTTCTGTTTTAGAATTTTTATAAAGGTATTGAGCTTTAATGTTGTGGCACTTCATATTCTAATATTTGACCTTATCTACATGTACTAGTATCAGACTAGTACATGGACTTCATATTTACATATGAAGTCCATATGTAAAAATCATGTAAATATAAAGCTGGACTTCATATGTAAGTATGAAGTCCATACTACATACTTACTTCATAAGTACTTCATACTTACATATGAAGTCCAGCTTTAGTAAGCTGGACTTCATATGTAAGTATGAAGTCCATGTACTAGTCTCTCATACTCAACTGTTTCTTCTTCCTAAACAGATTTTTGATGTCCCGAGTTGAATAGTTTTATTTCCCTGCCCAGCACAACTGTACTATTAAAAGGTGTTGAAAATTAGACCTGAGGGCAACTCTGATGCTAAGCAGTACCTGACAAGACAATAGGAAATTGTGACCATCTTAATGTCCATTTTTAGTAAGCTGGACTTCATACGTAAGCATTTAATCTAAAATGTTAACCGATGTTAATTTCTTTCTGTCCTATATGTTGTGACTTATTAACTCAGATGTTTAGTAGTATTGCACTCAAATATTTTTTTTTGAGGAAGCTTTTCTCTTTTGATCAGGTGTCAAAGTTAATGGATTTTCATTTCAGACACCTCCAGAAAGTAGTATGCAGCTACTCTGGTATGTCAGACACAGTTCACCCCAATTTTCTCTTTTTCAAATGAATGAAATCTCACCGATTCTGTTTTCCAACTGGCTGTTTGATGACTCCGTCCAGTTAACAATCAAAACAACAGTTAATTAGCCAAGATTATCCACTAAGTCTTCTCAGTGCCAGGCTAAAACAGAAAAAAAAAATCATCCACTTATCCTCTAAAGATATGATGCTTTTTCATTCTGCCTCTTAGCTACAGTGTTTGCTCTCTCCGTCTGACTCAACCATTGTCTATGTCAACGCCCCCCTTTTTTTCCCAGTGCCAATCTTCTGCAGTCAGATGAAAAATGTGCCCAATATCCCAGAGACAGGGCAATAATGACTGGAAAGCAATAGAGGTGAAGCAGACAGATAGCATCTCGCTAGTGATAGCAGTCTTTGCTTGGGTTAGCACTTGTGAGGCAGTCAATAGACTTTTTTCTTTTCCACCCACACTTTCCTTTTCTCCTGGAAATCTTCTCTTTCCAGATCAGATTATAATTTTGGGTCACATGTGACTTTTTGGTTGGTCTGTTGGGCCTCAAATAAATAAATACATTTTGTCAAGTTGATGTTAATTTTGTTTCCCTTTGGGCCTCGCAAATAAATTCATTTAAACAAATTGCGTGTTGAATTGAAAATGAAATCACAGACATGAAAATATGGAATCCTTAATGTTTCTCAGTCATGCTGCACCTTTTGGCAATAAGTTATTTTTTTTGGTTGTTAATATTCTGCTGGACTAATCAAAACAAATAAGAGAAGGAATCTAGTTGATTTTTTGAAATTTATTTTTTAGCCAGTTCAGACTTTGTACGTACAGTTAAAATCATTCAAACATCTAGCAGATTTAGGCTTACATTCATCTTTTAATTTGACTAGCATGTTTCCTCTGAATATTAAACAGTTTAATGTTGTTCCTCTTCTGAAATAACACAATCAAATCCAGTTTTGCAGAAACAAAAATATATTTTTGTTCTTTCCTGTTGTGAATTTAATGCAATTAAAACAATAATTAATAGAACCACATTGCAGGTTAGCTCTGTATTACAGGCTGGTCTTTTCTTAATAAATGCTTTATTCATACACTTCCACATCAAGTGATTTAAACTTTTATTTTAGCTGCAACATATCCAGTACATTATGGAAACTCAATTGTTATGAAACATTTTTCATCTGATGTACTTTCTTCCTATATGTTCAGCTAAAAGCATATTGGTTAAAAAAGGCATGTCAAAAGGTTGAATTGGCTACATTTGCTGGCCCACACAAGTACCATCAAAAATACTTTTCCAAGAAAAATCTTGTTTACTGTTCTCTTTCAGCCCTAGTTGTAGCAGCAGTCTAAGCGTCTTGAGTAGAGGTAGCTTAGATGCATTAGCGGCACACATGCGGGGAGGCGTGGATTGTGGGGGAAATGGTGAATGTAAAAGGCCATTAGGAGGCTCCCCATGTGTCTGTGTGTGCGTGAGTCAGAGCCTGATGATGGATGGAGTGTGCTGACGTGTGCAGCCCAGTGGACTGTGAGACTGGACATGGCTGGTCTCTCTCTGTCTCCCTCCATCTCTCCCTCTCTCTCCCACTCTGTCTCCCTCCTCCGTTGCTTCTCTTCCTCAGGGCCAAACATGTCATGTTGCCACTGCTCACACTTTCTCTTTACTTTCACCTGTTTTCTTTCCTTTCCCCCCACCCCCCACATTTAGTTGCAATGCAGGGCCGTTTTAAGACTTCAGGCATACGCGAATTACTCCTACCTGTCATCTTTTCAAAGCTACAGGTATGTAGGTGATCTGCTTTTAGCAGTCTGTCCATCACCATTCATCACTGTCTGCATGTTGTCTACATTCACACCTGACTGAGGAAGTAAATGAGATTTTTTCTAATAAAAGATGAAAACCTATCACTTTGACAGATTAGTGTGTGCTAGTAATGGGAAAAATAGCAGAGCTAAGAGGTAGAAAACTTGTATAACATTCATGCCTAGAACCATACATTAGCGGATATTTAAATTCCCATAATGAGGAGTCTAAAAACTTGAGAAAGCTCTAAATGAATCATAACTTATGTGTTTAAATCCCTGTGGGGGTTTAAAAGGATAACCATTTTAAAAATAGTGTCATTGTTTCACAATTTCCCCATCTTCTCTGGAGGAAATTAGTTTTTAATTGGGTCCCCTTTTTGGAACTATGCCATACAGTCAATATTTTCAGCTGCCCTCTGGAGTGGTCATCAGATGTATCTGTTGTGCATCTCTCTGCATCCTTCTCAGGCTGATGTTTATGAAGATCTCCCTCGCCTTCATTGAATTTGCCATAATTCACTCCACTGCTCTCTCCGTCAGTTCTGTGTTTATTCTACCTCGGCTTGACTGTTTGATATCAGACACAAGATCACTTTTAGGGGTTTCAGGGCTGTTCTTCCTTATTCAATCAAGCACACTGTCACCTAGTTGGAACTGTGTTGCTAGGCAACTAAGACAACCCAGTGACCGGGTTCAAATACTGGTCCTGTGTCTGCAGAGATTTTGCTACGTCTATTGAGAACACAGTCTCTCAGAATTGATTACTGCCATCGATAATAAATAGGTCTTCTTTGTAATCACTTAAATTTGTTATAAACCCTCTCACAGAGGTTACCTGATTCTAACGACTTTAGGTTTGCCTTTTGAACTTTTCAGTGTTCATCTGTTACTCGTCAGTGCTGTCCTTCATTGCAACTTTTTTTAAATTACAAGGACATGTCAAGAAAAGCAAAATGCAGGTGGCTCCAATCACCTGCATGGCGACAGATTGACTGCCAGGGATGCAGACTGCTTTTACAAACATTTGCTGAAAAATGGGTCACTCTTCGGAGATCAGTGAATTTCAGGTCGCCGCCATGATGGAGCCCTGCTGTGCTGCATATCACGCCACGACGGGACTCTAAAACAATGCAGATGCGCTGCCTGGAGTGATCAACTCTGTGTAGTTGATCTTAGTATTGTGTTTGGCATCAATGCCAATATTTGCATCAGTCCATTTTGGGAAATTTTGTCTTATTTGGGCTGTTTCCACCATGTTGTTCTAATGTTGTGATGAGAGGAACAAGTGATCACCACATTCACTAATGCTCTGGAGTCAGTTGGTGCTTTCTTTAAGCATCTCTGTCTCTTTAAAAAAACATTATTTTCAAAAAATAGCCAATAGCACATGTTAAGAGCACAAATTCTTGGTTCCAAACTATCACCATCCTTGGTTATCTTGTGCACTAAATCCACTTTGTGCTTTATTTAAAGCTAGAACAGAAAATGTTGGGGAATGCACAGGCAACATATAAACGCCTCTTTTTACACTATCATTCTACCTAAGTTTTATTCTAACAAATATTTATATTCTCTTTATTGATCCTACCCAGGTATGATGCAGAGAAGGCCCGGGCATCAGCACAGGCTCAAGCTGATGCTCAGTCCAAAGTCCAGGAAGAAATATCCAGGATCCTGTCTGTGGAGCGAGCCTTCACCCAAGACAGCCTCCAGCAAGCGATCATTAGGGAGAGGATCAGCAGTGAAGATGAGAAGCTTCGTGCTCAGCTACTCGTAAGTGTTCTTTCGAATATATTGCACAGCAGCTGAAGTGAACGTCACTTTTAAGATGCTGCATTGTTTTTGTTTTTTTACCTACTTAAGTGTATAGATTGTTTTGAGTAGTATAGATTGTCTCCTTGATGTAAGTGAGTTTGCACAATTTCGATTTCTGTTCCCTACATATGCTTTGTGAAGAGATTTTTATAGACATTATTTCTGCCACATTCTACTTTGTAAGTGTATTCTTATTTTGGTTAAGAGGAATGAGTGGAATGATTTTAAAGAGGATGTCATGCAAAGTTGACTTTTCTGAGCTTTATGTTATAAAATGTCACTATGTACCTGGAAAATACATAGTGCACCCCCTTAAAAATTGCTTGTGATTATTCTTTCAATAATCGGCCGTTCTTCCACAAGTTTCTTACAACAGTATAGCCCATCAAGTGGCAGCATCATGCTGTGTCAGCAGCAGAAAGTGCTACGACTCAGGATAAAGGTAAAAATAATGCATCCGTGTAAATAAATGTCCTGGATGAAAACCTGCTCCAGAGCACTCTTGACCTCAAACTGGGACCAAGGTTTATCTTTCATTAGGACAAGCTTATGCAGTGTTTTAAGCTTTGAAGTGTTTGGTGCTGGCAGCACTGCATGACTGGCACTGTGGCAAATCATGAGTTTGTTGTGGTGCAGGGATATCTTTAAGGATTAATTCAATTCAATACTTAGACTGTCTCATCTCACTAGCACAAATACACATGCAGTAGTCCTGAAAGCTTCATGTGTGTACAACAAAGTCAAAGGATTTGCACAGTTTATTGTAAACATCATACAGTAAGTGAACCTATTTGCTGTAGCTTAATATTGTCTTGGGCAAATCTTACTCTGTTCATCCCTCGATTGTTATAAAGAATGTTTTCATTTTGTGTCTCTTTTTTTCTCTGCAAATTGCCTTCGCAAACAATTTCAGATGAGCATTCTTACCACATGCAGGCAGTGTATTGTTTACTAAAAAAAACACATTTTCCCTGGAGTGTGGCCACTGTTTACAGGCCTATGCTATTGATTATATAGCTCATTTCACACACTTATCGCAGTAATAGAAAAATGAATCATTTTGTTGTGACGGAGTAAGAGTGAAGCATGAACGTGATTCCCACCATTGGACAACTATGTGATGAATCCCTCATATGGAACTGAACTCAAACTGAAAACAAAGACAACAAGAGAGGAATGTTGAGGGAGGTAAAACCATGGTTTGATATTCTTTTCCTGTAAGTGTCCATGAAGAAACTTTCTTAAGAAATTTGGTTTGTGTAATTTAATTGCACTTAAGAAGGAGGCCATAATAAGGAAGGGTAAGAAAATAATATTTCCTTTCCATTTGTTAAATATAAAGCTGCAGTTAGTACATTTACAAAGCATTGCCTGCAGCTTTATAGAGTTC
This sequence comes from Alfaro cultratus, assembly GCA_903066825.1. NCBI lineage: Eukaryota > Metazoa > Chordata > Actinopteri > Cyprinodontiformes > Poeciliidae > Alfaro > Alfaro cultratus. The sequence continues at coordinate 49,071 of CAEFZX010026581.1, read as the reverse complement.
TTAATCTAAAATTGAAATATGTTTTTTTATGAAAGGCATATACACCTAAAGTAGATTTCCTCTATAAGGCAATCAACTTTATATATCAAACAGTACAGTATGCTCAATTAATTATTTAAAATAGATTAAAAAAAAATTTCTAAGTAAACCCAGCAGTAGGCATCGAGTCATTGACTTGCAGCATTCACTCTTCCTGGATGAGCACGTAATGACAATTGCTTGTCGTTGACTATACAGCAGTCCCTTATATCGAGTATGCATGTAGCGACAGTGGGGAGGAAAAACTATCCTTTAACAGGAAGAAATCTCAAACAGAACCTGTCTCAGTACAAGAGACCATCTGCCACGGCCGACTGGGGGTTTGAGAAGACAAACCTGAATCTTCACTCCAGTCTTCACCCATGCCTGATGCCTCTTTCTGGGCAACTACAAAGTAGGAGAGAGTTCAGCCCAATTGCAGGAGTTGGGTTTAGAACCTAGATGGCGATTTGAAATCATCAGATGCTAAAATTCCAGATAACAAAGCCCTCAGGATCATAGGGGTACACAAACCCTCCACCACATTAAAGTGGCAATTCAAAGGAGGCCCCACAATTGTTTGTGTTTGTCAAAGTGCAAATATATATGGCTACCCCTGTGTACACTGTGATGGTATTTGATGTTACTCAAAGAAGCTACTTTTAGGTCATTAGCAGACTTTCAAACTACACACAGTTTTACAGAATAAACTTTGCCTTCAACCAGTTTACTTATATAAGTCTTTAATTATTTTGTGAGTTTCTGCCAAATCCAATAGTTAATTTCCCTTCCAGTTTTTTCTCTGCCTCTTCACAATAGGAATAATGTAGATGAAGACTTATTGTCAGACAGTTTTTTGCTATTTTAAGACGCAGCACACGCACTGTGAGTCTGTGTGATAATTTCTTCCATATGAGTGTCCTTTGGAGTGCTGAAGTTTTAATAGAATCCGACGGGTTATCAGTGGAGGTGCAGTGCGGTTTGCAGCACTCATGTAATTGTCAAGCCAGACGCTTCCACACAGCCAATGTTCTTTTCAACTGGAAATTGACTTTTTTTGCGTTCTTTAAAGACAGCCTCTCACCCAAAACGTCTCCCTCCCTTTGTCATTTCTCTCTGTGTTCGTCAAACTCCAGGATTGCCTGCTAACCAGAGCGAACTCATTTTTGATGAAACATAAAACATGTTTGTCTTTTGTGCGTCTGTGTGTGTATGTGTGCTACATTATTCCTGCCTCTTTTGTATTTTAGTGTGCGACTTAAATTTTCAGTTTATTCCTTTTTACTAAAAAAGAACAGTAAGACTAACTTCTACGATACTCAACTTTAAACTTAAACATGTGAATTTTGATCTTTTTTTTTTCAGTTTTACAAGAGTTGCTTTTAACCACACCTCTTATCAAGTACGAAACCACTTTCATGCAGGTAATGCATAAAAATGTAATGCACATTATTCTGCTGCACTTAAGCATCTGTACCTACCTAAAAATGGGAACTAGTCCTACTTTACAAAGACAATAAATTAAAAATGTTTAAATGTCTAAGAATATTTATGGTTTGTTTTACTAAACTCAAGATTTATTTGCTGATGGAGATGTAAAGGAAGATTTTCCATAGTTTTTGGTTTGTTTTGTTTTACAATGCAAACCAGCTCTAGGACCAGGTATCATTTTTAAGCTTTCATTCAGTAACCCTAAAACAAATGGCATAAGAAGCTTGTTTGGAAGAGTTGAGGTGAGATGTTAAACTTAAAAGTGCTTTAAGTTTAAAAAGCATGTACAGCAGTAGCTGTTATACGTGCTAGTGGCAGCAACATGCTGTATTTAACTCAATTAGTTTGAAGTATAACTTATGAAGATTTTTGCTTGTATGATCATTAAAAAACAATAATTCAAACAAATCAATAAGTAATGACATTCAGGCCAGAGAGTGTATGTAAACTCCACCAGAATTGAACATTATTACTGGAAAAACAAATCTGTGTACACAGACAGAGCTGTCTTATTGCAATGCTGTTGTATTCCTCTTTCAGCATGTATCGATTTGTCCCGCTCATTAAGATACAGGTCACGGTGAGTGGTAGGACCCCATACGTTCCCTACTTCTTTTCTCACAATGAGAGCGAGGCTATGAGCAGTTATGCCTCTCCATGCTCACCTATAATGGCCTTAACCGCCGCTTCCACAACCACACCAATTACAGTGACATCCATCCTAGAGATTTGACTCGAGCCTTTGGCGTAGACCAAGGTTGGTTAACATTTGTTTTATTGATTTGTTGTGTTTTTTTACATTAAAATTAGGATGTTACAAATCCGGCCATCAAACTGTTGGGTTTTTCAGACGCTGAGTTAAAATAAAGTCTCTTTTTATTTAGGGAGAATTCTTGAGAGAACAAAAATAAGAAAAAAAATCCTGTGGTTTAATTTCCTTAGAAAACTTCATTTTTAGCTTTTGGTCACAATATAGTGTCTGGATTGCAGTTGGACCAATTCACATTTTGTAATTTTCTCCAGAAATGTAAACTCTTAAAAGAATATGTTTTATTTTGGGTTTGTGTGGTGATGGGGGTCTTGGGCAATATGGAAGCATAAATGGATAAATTCTGCACTAGTGAGTTTAGGCCTCTTGACTGTCAAACTTGCTATTTCAAGTAAATAGTATCGAGACAACATAAGAGAAATGTAAAATTTATATTTAAACAACTTGGAAAAAAATGTTTTATTATAACAAACCTTTTAGTTTCCTTTATTAATACCTCTATATGATTTTCCAGAGCCACATACATCCTGCGAGCCTGAAGAAACAAGGGATTTCTTCAGACTGGTGGAAATTTGTCAGTCAGGATTTCACCATAAATTACTGTTAGGCAGTTTGTCTGCATTCAGCTCTAATTTAGGTTATGAAATTGAAGTACAACTTTTAAAGAGATTTTTAATCAATGTTGTTAAGAAAACTCATATTTGCTACCCTGGATGTTTATATATTCGTTGCAAACCAAAACCTTCCATTAAAGGAGGTTAATTTTATTTTAAAAAGATTTGCAAATTGCCCTTTTTTCATGTATTACTTTTTCTGTCAGTTGCTTGAGCTCTGCTGGGGGGTTTCCACAAGGAAAATTTATCATAATATCAGTAACACTAATTATATATAGATTGCATACATGTTTAACGATTAAGTTTCATTTGTAGTCAGGGTGCTAGATGATTTGTGCCACCCCAGTAGGAATTCTTTCCACTCAGTCATTCCCTTCCTTGTCAGGTTGACTGGCAGCTACCAGCCAACAAGTCTACCGGTAATTGAAACTTCACACCATTGTAGGCAGGGCTGTTTGTTGTCGTCTTTGGTAATGTTGGGTTTCTGGGGTTCTGTTGTCTGCAGGGAAAACGTTCGACATCAGTGGTCACACATGTAATGCCACTCAGGGAAGGCCACAGCAAAGAAAATTGGAACAAAGGCATAGAACAAACATGGGGTTTGTTAGAAGTCTACCATGTAAAAAAGAACAAAAATGCATTTATAAAAAAAAATTGAGGAAAAAAAAAGTCTGCTTGAAAAATTATAGTTCTTTTAAAATATGTTGATAAAAATGTTTATGGGTCCAGTTTTTTTTATCTCAATCTATAAAAGTGCAAAGTCTGAGAAATACTATGAACAGGAATGGAAGTGAGTGTTGTCAGGGGAAAAAAAGTGTTGTTAGTTGACAGTAGCTGTACTACACCTAGTTTTACAAATGGATACTAAATTACTAATATTCACAACATTTCATTGCTTTGTTTTGTCTTTTGTCTTTGGTTGGCATTCTAATTAGGTTGTCATCTTTTCGTATTTTTAAGATATTAGACTAGTAGAGAAAATGCCCATAACTCGTTAAGCCAGTTTTTCTTTTTTGGTTGTACATGGCAGATTTAAAGTTAATTATAAAGGCAACACTGATTTCCCTTGAATACAAAGCAAATAACATGAATATAAACATGTCCTTCATATTAGTGATCTAGTAAATAATATATTAACATTTACTGTAATATGTATGGACTCACAAGAGCCATACAAGTCCCATATTCATTCTACATACACCTGTCAGTCCACACATCTTTATTTTAATGAAATCATAGACCTCTGCCATTCTCTTTTTATTTTCAACAATTCCTCTCCCGACGGAGCCACACTGGTCCATTGTTTAATCAATCACTGGTCTTAGCATCTCACCCAGAAACAGGGCTCTAACCCTCAGGCGGACTTTCCAATCAAATCCAAAGTCATCAATCTTTCTTCACTCCAAACATTGGTTTGGGTGGAGTAAGGTGATTTTGTCTACTACCGGTAACTGGTTCCAAACAGTTAAATTCTACATTTACTTTGTTCTACTTTTTTTTGGCACCTGACGTCATGATTATTGTGTAACAAAGCTCCAGTACATTTTAGGGTGCAGACTTACTCCAATGGCCCTGGTGGTAAATTGTTTCGGAATTAATATAAATTTAGCATAACTCAACTAACATCCAAAATGTGCAACAAACTGCATAAAAGGCTTTTTAGCCATTTAGCTATTTATATGTCTACTTTTGTTTCAGTGGGATTCTCTACAGATGCTCAACATCCATGTATTTTTTTATTTTTAAATAAACTAAGAAAAACTTTGACTACAGAAAAACTATAAGTTGCATCTGACTACAGGGGTGGCTGAACTATATATAAAAAAGTGTGACTTATAATCCACAAGGTATGTTAAGTACAGAAAAAGGTTATTTTGCAAAAGTAAATTTGCACTGTTAGTTTCTTCTGGATAATGTTTGGTAAGGAGCTATCACTTACCTTACTTCGTGTGTAAAGTTTCACCTTTTTCATTGCTTTGTCTTGAAGGATGTCCATTCCACAATTTTTCACACGTCAGGAGTCCTGCACCCATTTGCCTGGCTTGAGCTACCCAGATACCATCCCAGTATTAGGGGTAGACATGAGGTTAGGCTTTAATTGGCAGGGCCTGTTGCTGGGAATCTGCACCTGGCACTCACCCGCTCACATAATTGGCACTACAGGCTTCCAGCAGCAGGGCCAGGGTATAAATTTGCTTCCACTGATGGATGGATACTGGAGTCCGGACAGCCTATTTCTGACAAGAGAACTTGTACAGTCAATTTACTGCTCCAGCTTCACAGGGTGGTGGGTCCATTTATTATGCATATATTCATCCTCATTTGTACTAAACATTCTGGGAAGTGATGCTAAATCATGTCAGATTTGTGTGTGTAAAGAAATATTTCAATGTGTGTACACCAAACAACAGCTGCCTTACTCAGCAACTCTTGTGTTGCAGATTTTCTATATTTGCTGTGCAAATATAGAAAATGTTGTCGGCCAGGCCAGAAAAAAAAAAGTAAAGGAAGTGTCTTAAGTCTGATTTTTGATTATGTTTTCCAATGCTGCTTTTAAATCAAAATATGTGCTTCATTGTTTATATCCATATATGTACCCTGGTTTCAAAATGGTCATCTTTAATATAGCTTTGCTTCTGTCTCTGGGAGGTAGGTTTTCATAATATTAAGTTAAAAGTTTTGTAAAATAGCTAAGTGCATATAATGTATTTTCAACATTAATATCTAAACACAAATGAATGTTTAAATGGCTTAATAAGTAACTCAATCTTTTTACCTGGTCTTTTTCATATTAGTGGTCTTTCTGTGTTTTTCGAGAGCAGAATTAATGTGGCTTTAAGTAAGGGAACAGTCAGCTTAGCTAATGGTGTTTGATGGAGAAATTGAGTCCTTTGCATTAAAGTGTTTCAGTAACACTTAGACAAATCAAACAGGAGTCATACAGGATGAATCTACTGAAAACCAGTGAGAAAACGCGTGGTGGACCAATATGTAAAAAGCTAATTTTACTTCACAAATTAACTTTTCAAATCAAGTCACTTATAATGTGAAACTCCAAAACAGCATTTAAAGCAATATGCAAGTAGGAACATTTAACAAAACCCAATAAAAATTGCATCGTACATGGCAAGATATAGTGAATATGTGTACTGCTACTAGAGAATTTTCAAGAGTGCTACTTAGATGTTACAACAAGAACGCTATAGTTACCTCACTTTCTCTTTTATTGAACAAACATATGATTTTGTCCACTGCAGTTTTAAACTGTTGCCTTACTTCAAGTGATTGTTGTTGCTCCTTCAATTTTCACAAATGTTTTGTTGTTGTTTTGTTTTTTTTCACCAGAAAGCAGGAAAGTGAACATACTTGTTAGAATAAAGTGTATAAAGGTAAACTAACAGAAAAAGTAAACAGGACTTTAAATCATAGGAAAGATATTTTTTCAGTTTTGAAACCATCTTTATAAAACACTGTTATATGTTAATATTTGTAACTGATTCATCTCTGCATGAAAAGAAGATTGGTTCCACGGTTTTTTATTATTATTTTTAATTAACTAGGGTGTAGTTGGACAAAGAGGTTGGTTGAGCAATTAAAGGGGGATGTGTTTCTGCTGACAAGGGTTGGACAGGCCACAGTTCTGACTGTGAACTCCTACTTTTTATCAGGCCTGTGAAAACCACCTGCTGGGGACATTGAATATGTATTAACACACTGTCGGCATACATAATGTAGAGTATCTCTAGTCATAATCATTCAAGCCTTCAGCTGCCCATACATACACTATCAGGATTTTATACAGGTAAAAAAATTCATAAGCCACAGGCACATGGAAACAGACAAATGAGCCACATGCCATGTGGGTTGTCCATGAGGCCTAGTGTCAGCAACACATCTCGAGGCTGTGTCCTTTCATACCCACGTCTTCCCTCTTACTTTTTTTTTTTTTTTTGCCGTTGGTTGTTTCTCCTCATGCCTTTCTCTCACCAGCACTCATTCTCATTAACTTAGCACCCGAGGGACATCTGTTGTCCAAAGGAAATACGACTCATAGCGCTCCCAGGTCATTTTGTCGGTTCTCTTCTATCGGGTAAAGGAATTTTCTGCCCTCAGTTTTGGATTCTGTCCTACTAGCTCCTCATTTTGCTTCATGTTTTCATTTGACACCTTTCTGTTTTGAGTAACATTTTTCTTTCCTGCCTACTTTAACTGAAGATGAGGTCAAAAATTTAAATGAGCAGATATTTTATATTCCAAAAAAAGAAGCGATTACAGTTTAACACCGTCTTAGAATTTTTTAATTTCTGTATTGGTTTTGGCTGTGGACCAAAACTAAACTATCCCAAAAATTTTCAAGAATTTGCTTGTCACTGCTGCTACATTACTTGAAATTCTAAGCCACGTTTCATAGATTTTACTAAGATCAAGTGAGTTTTCAGACTTTGTGTAACTATTGTCAGCCATTTTTTCATTGCCTTGGTGCAAAGAGCTTTAGATCGAATGTATATCTCCTCATTATTTTGTAACCCATGACAACATTTTTTTGCAAAGTAAAAATACCCAGGCATATCCCATGTTCCCAGATTGCTTCATTTTCATTAGTGCATACCCTCCCAGTTGCTTGGTAATGAACCTCCAGCTCCCCATCTCTTTTAAATCTCTTCTGTGTTGGATGTGACAGATGACTTAAGACCTCCAGAGGTTCACTCCCCCGGGAGGTGGGCAAAGGCAACACCCACCACAGAATGATCAATCAATCAGTTTACACCAGAGGCGCCCGATCAGCCAGTTAATCAATCTCTGAGCAAGCAGATGTTGCTGCCGTCCATCCACAGAGGATTGGTAATGTCTCCAACACAAGCTGAGAGACTTGAAATGTATTGCAGTGTAAAGAGATTTTTTACATCTGTCAGCATTTTAACTTTTGTTCATTTTCCTTTTATATATTTTAAAAACTCTTTTATAAATGTTTCATCTATCCAATTACACTAAAGCGGTACACTTCGGAAACAGCTTCATACTTGCACTGACAGCAAATGAGATGTAAATGTTTGACTTGATTGCAACGTCTGACTCAGCTTCCTTAAAGCCAGCTGAAACAAACAAGTCTGTCAGTTGTCTATTGCTAACATCCTACACGTTTGGCACTTCATCTTAATTTGCGATAAATGGTCAGCAGTTATGATACATGTGTAGAAATGAAGACGCCCACATTTACCGCCTACTCGTCATGACCTTATGTCTCGGTCCTAGGCAGGTCTGCCATTTGACCTAGTAGGTCATTGTGCCATTTTTTTTTAATGTTGCCTAAGGAAAGAGACCAGGCATGAAACCACACCAAGGACTATGGCCTCTGCCCCTGGTGTGTATGCTCTACCACCCTAGCCACCCATTGCTCCCGAATATTCTTTTATATAATTTTTTTTATCAATTGGTTACAAACTACATTTGTTTTTTTATATAATTTTTTATGACCTGTAAATGTCCCACAGAAGGTACAACCTAAAAAAATTGTCGCTTTTTAATTTAAAAATCAAAACAAAATTCCTACAGTATGTATTATAAAAACAAACTTTTCTTTCAAAGACTTATGTTGCTTTTGCTGCTGTTAACAAATTTGTTTTAGCTGGACCGAAAGCAAAAATGGCTCTGAGGGTTGTAAAGGTTGCTGACCCCTCCTATAGTCTATTTGCCAGTGAAAATGCTGAGACTGAACAAGGCTTACACTTAGGTGTGATCTTGTCAGTCATAGAAATCATTGTGTTCAGACACAGTTTCTATCAGTTCAGTGAACCAGTACAGAAGGGATGGGACTTTTTTTTTATGTGTTGTAACTACGTTTAATGAATCTACAGTCTAGCATTGTGTTTGAGGGAATATTTATGACTAAAAGAATGTGAACTTCTTCTGTTTGGCTTACCATATTGGAAGTATGACAGTAAAATACTATTAAAACTGACTAATTAAGCATCAGTTAAAAATGCCTTGATGTCTGATGCTTTTCTTCATCAAATGGGGAAACATACTTTAAAAATGGTCTTCTAGAATTGTGAAAGAACATTTGAACTCTGGGTGGGAGTAAGTGTGTATCCTTTGATGTTATCGGTGTTAAGCTCATTAACTGACCGCACCATAACGGACCTGATTTTATTGCCCATACTCCTGAAATCTCCTGTGGAGACTAATGGCTGGCCATGAACTTGAGTGTGACTGGTGGTCAGTAAATTCCCATGATGCTTATGAAGCAGCAAAAGTGAATGATCTTCAATGGATTTTTTATAGCCTCAGCTGCAAACTCCCATGTTTTACCGGTGATGTTAAAGATTAGATTATTATTGCCCAGTAAGGTCAGGTAATATTTTATGCTATCACCCAAAATTTATTTGCTGCTCATGCATTTTAAAGTTAATGTTACCACCGTTTTTCTTTGTAGCAAAAAGCCAAGGGTTATTACGAAGATATGTCTGAAAAGTTTGATGTATTCTTATACCACTGAAAAGTAAAAAAAAACAAAAAACCTGCCTTTCATCAGACCTCCTTTCTGATGTCTTGAAGTGTGAAATGTTCCCCAACAGCTGTCAGAAGAAACCGTCTCTTCTTCCAGCTCTGTTGTCATCTATATTCCATATTCACCCTGAATCCTCTCTCCATCCACCATACACCGTTTCATCCTGTCTACCCTGTGAACTCTCACTTTCCTCCCTCCATCCATCTCTAACCTTCCACACACCACCTACACCTCCGCTGTGCTAATTAACACCAGAGCATGGTCGTATTGTTCTGCCCCCGTGACCTCCCCGCTGCCAGTGGGATCGTGCAGGACTTGCTGCTCACGGCTTCAGTATTAGTTTGTCATGGGCTCCTGTCGCATGTGAACGTGATAGATGGGCCCCGGTGTGCAGCTCTGACCCACCGTGCTGCATTGCGCACTCGGGTAGTGTGAGGGAGCATTGATTATGATGCTACTCGTGACAGGGGTGAATCAAGGCAGGGACGATGCTGGCAGAGAGGGGCATAAAAGAAAACAAGGTTATGGATCATGTGCAGTTTGTTAATGTGATGAGATTTGATTTGTGCTCTATTGATCACGACATCTCTCAAAATTATTTTCACCTATCATCATTTATAAGCATCTAGCAGGCACACATTGAAACCAAACTCCTTCATTTTATTACATTGGAGAATTTCTGTCATTGAACTGTGAAATGAAAAATGTAGTATGCGCAATGTTGCTTTTAGCCATTAACTTTCCTAAAGTGAAGTAGTGGAATGTTTCTTTTGTTTGTTTGAAATTCAATTTCTTGTAGATTAAAAAATTAGAATAAGGATGCAACTTTAACTTTTTTATTGCATTTTTGACTTTACAACCACAAGCTGGAAAATACTTTTCTGTGATTTTGTAAGATAGATGCACAGTAGCATTTTCCAATGAGTTTGCAAATGAAATGCTGAAAAGTATATTAGCGTTCATCCCATTTTATTTTGACATTCCTAAATAAACTCTACCAATTTCTTTCGGAAGTTTCATATTAAGTAAATATACCACCATAAGCAGTTTGAGCTCAGTGTAAACACAGCTGTTTGAAGAAGACTTTAGAGATTGTGAATAAACAGCATCATGGAGACCAGCAGAAAGGTCAGAGATAAGGTTTTGAAGAAGTTTAAACCAGCAGTTCCTGAGCTTTGATAAACTCATGGAGCACTATCATCCATCATCTGAAACTAGAGTAAACCACAAACCTACCAATACATGGTCAGTGACCTAAGCTGACAGGCAGGCTAGGAACAATTTAATCATAGAAGAATCCAGGAGTCCCATGTTAATGCCAAAGCAGCTGCAGAGAGCTGCAGCTCAAGTGAGCGAATTTTTTGACAGGACATTTATTAGATGTGTACTTCGTAGATGTGGCCTTCATAGAAGAGTGGCAAGAAGAAACCCATTATTGAAAGTCAGCCTTGCAGTTTGCCACTAACTTTCAAGGTGATGGCAAACATGGAAGAAAGTGTTCTGGGAACAAGGTTTGCTCTGGTCAAATGAGACAATGTACTCTTTAGGCCTACATTCAAAAGACAAGAAAAACAACATTTCACCAACCATGTCATTGCCACCGACACGGTGGTGACACTATCATACTGCAGTGACTCAAGGCTGGGGAAGCTGCATAATCCTTTGGAGTGGGACAGGGATTCACCTTCTGTCAGGATAATAACCATGACCATTCAATACAACCTACAATGGAATGCTCTGTTAAAATGCCCTAGTCAAATCCAATTGACAATCTGCATTGAGCTTTTAAAATTTAAGTTGCTTTATGTTGGTCTTTCACCTAAAACGCAAATAAAATGTTCAAGGGTTATGAATGCCTTTTGATACACGGTATATGTACAAGTTGGTCAAGAAATGTTACCTTTATGTGGTTTTGAGACATTTAGTGTTAACTGAATGTGAGAAAATATATTGCAACAGGTTTATTAAAGCCTTTTCTTTTAATATTTGTTTTTCCGAAGACACCCATTCATTGCCATACAAGCTAAACATATACTGCATATTCAGACTTTCGTACTGCTGACAGGTAAAGATTATTTTTATTTCGCTCCTTCCACAGACTTTGAAAGGAAAATAAAGCAAATGTCAGAGTACTTGAAACAACAAAGCAGGTGTGAAGGAAAATGGACTATAAGGGAGCAATTCGGTGAAAGAACAGCCGGTGGGTGGGCGGGAGGCAAGGGGAGGTGGGCTGACGCAGCAAAATCCACCTGTTCTCATCGCTCTCCCAGCCCTCCCCTCTTCAGCTCCTCCCTTCTTCTCCTCCTCCTCCTCGTTCCCAGCCCTGCGCCCTGCTCAAACTGCGGCAGTCAGCTAATTAAAAACACAGTTGTCCTTAATTATTCAGCGGCTTGCTAATTGATATTCACAGAGGCGATCACCGAGCCTAAACGATTCGTTTAATCTGACCACCATGGTCTCACTTTCAGCCGCATGTCACCCCCAGCCATTTGTGCCACCGTACCCTAATCAGAGATGGGATAGAATAAAAATGTTTATTGCTTATTAACAATACTGTTTATTCCTGGGCTATAAAAAGAAATAGAAATACTCTTGTAAAATTGTATGCATTCAATGGGATATTTTTCTTTAGTGTCCAGCGTTGCTGCACTGAAAAATTAGGCAGAGTAAAGCTGAGTGAAAAGTAATTGCCACAGAGCTCAGAAAACTTCAGGTGTTTTTATTTTTCTTACCTCAAATGCACAAAAAGGTTACTAAACCTCAAATGTGAATGTTTAAGAAGGCAAATGTAAGGATTTGGCTTACTTTGGAGAATTTTTGTGCACAGTTCAAGAGCAGTTATTACGACGCAACTAAATAAAATGCTATTTTTTTCTGTCTGAGAATTATAAACAAAAACTCAAAACTTTCCAGTAGACATTTCTGACATTAAAAGAAGCTGACCAATATAGATGCCCGTCTTTTCAATAACTGTCATTCATGAAGTATGTGAGTTTCTCAATGTGTTGACAGTCAGCTTTTTGTACTGCAGGCTAATGACTTTGGCTGAGCTTTAAGCAGAAGTCATTTTGGCTATCGCTCAACAAATAATTTTTATGCCCTGTTTTCATAAATGCAAAATTTTTCCAGTGCTTCTCTAACACATTCCCCTACTTGTGCTGTTTTTCTCTACACTGTGTTACCTTTTGGATAGTTAGCCTCTTGGATTCTACTTATTTTTCTCTCTTGTCCTGCCAAGCACTTTGAATTGCCTTTTTAGGTTTTTTAGTTTAGGCATTTGTTTTCTATTTTCAGATAGGCTGAATAGTTACGCATATGGTCTACAAAGCTTTGAGTATAGTCTTATCGACTTGCCTCTTCCTTTTCCCCAACCCTACTAGAGCTCTCCTCCACTAGCGACCATTTCTTTTTTTCTTTTTTTTTTTTTAGGAGAACAAAAGGTGTATGGTCAGCGCTGAAGTCTGCCTCATTGTTTGGCCCTTAGTGTGATTAGATTATCTTCTAACCCTGCTGAATGGGATTAATCAGTGAGAAAAAAATAAATCCCGACAGGATGCGTGTGGGTCTGGGCCTGTGCGCTGTCAAAATGGAGGGTCAGCCAGCCCGCCTGGAAACTGAACACATGCACTGGTCCATGTACATATAGACACTCCCATAGACTCTGACAAAAGGGAATTCGGGAAAAGAAATCCCTTGGTACACATTTCTGTCACAACCTCTCCTGTTTTAATGAGCCCTTTCAGCACACATTTATCTCTCAGCCTGCTCTCTGTGAGCACAGCTGCTCAGGCTGCTGTGTGTGCACGTGATGATTTGTGTACTGCAGATTAGTGTCTGAGCTTTCTGTTTGCATCTCAGCATCTGCGTGCATGTTTTCTTTAGTGGTAAAATCAACACCTTTAGTCATCACTTACTACCGTAACGTTGAGCTTGGACACACTCCTGACAATATAGCAACCCTTTGCCAATTCTACCTCCTTCCCCATTCGTCCCCCTCTATCCCTTCAGGCTAAATTGAGCTGTTTGGGGAGACAGTTTTCTGGCACCTTTGCAGGGTAATCCAGACACTTGAAAACTTTTCCATCCTCTCCTAGAGGCGGTGATTGCAGGCTCAGAATCAATAACAGGTTCTTTATAGTGCGGTAACTCCATAATTTTTAAGGTATACTTCAGGGCACATTTACCCAGCACTATGATTGTGGTATGACTGTGTCTTGATTTCATTGTGCACAAAATAAACAACAACGCTAGCTGCAAGGGGACAAAATAGAGAGAAATGTTTGACCAGAGCAATAAAGCTGGGTTATGTCGGGTCGTTTTGAGGACACTTCAGAGACACCAGCACCCCGGTCCTGGTGTTGTTTTTTTTTGCTGAGTGTTGTCTTGAGTGTGATAAAGTGTTGCCCTGGAGTTAGTTTTATTCACTGTCTAGCACTATAATGAAGGTGTTTGCCTTTGCGACAGTGTTTTCTGTCTCGGTCTTCCAGCGCAAGCTTGGCGTATCCCCTTGACTTTGAAACTTCCCCCACTCATCTCGTGTGAGGACAGCTCCTCTCTGGGACTCCTCATCACAATGCATGCCGCATACAGTTTCGCCTGCAGTGTGTTGAGTAGCTACACTCAGATGGTTATCAGCGCAGTGAAGATTGGATGGGCTAAGGCATTTTTTAATATTGTATTTTTTTTTATGTTGCTGTTCAAACTCAGAACTTCAAGCCTACACATGTGTGACTGCTTTCCTAATATAAAAGTACTCTTTAGTAATCTTGTGTATAACTGTAAATAGTCATGCACTTTAGGACTAAACGCACATTTTATGGTTGTAAACCACACATGTATTAAGGGCGCATGCACAGGTTTGTGTATTTGCCAGTGATAGTGTAAACTTGAAGGAAGAAGTATGATTACTGAAGCAGAACAGCGTGGCAGCCAGTCACTCCTGGCATTTGAATACTAAACCTTTTCCAAATGTCACTTTGAAGAAAAGAATAAATCAGTGTCTCCTTACTCTTCTCTTCCAATGCTTGCTTTATTCAGGAATTTGAGAAAAAGGTGAGTTTTTTTCTTCTTCTTTTAGATTTCTTTTCAGTTTGTTTGACTTGTTCTGTTTTTTGTTTTTGTTTTTTCTTTCTTTCTCACAGCTTTCATTTTTAGTTTTTCAAATTTGTCCCTACAGCTTGGTTTAGCTAGGCCAGTGAGGTAACAATCTTTTTTTTTATCTTGTGTGGACTGGTAAATATGTTTTGATTAGTCTTTGGCCCTTGTGCACAGGCTGATGATGTTTATTTTTCCTGTAAGAGGTGATCTATCAGGTCTTATCAGTGCTGTATGTCACAGAGAAAGTCAGTCGTACATTTAGTGAAGGTCACAGTAGAGGGGAGGACAGGAAAGATAGGTAGCCTCGGTAAACATATATGGCAGAACACAATACATGGTCGCTGCAAAAAGTGATGCTATCTTCTTGTCCTGATATTTTACCTGAAGAGCAAGCACAAGAGCCTGCCAAGCCACAGTCAGGCTCTCGTTCTTTGATGCTTGTGTATGCATTTATGTCTGCCTGCATGTTCCTGGGTGCAGGTACCACTACGTCTTAAAACATTTTAATATTATAGAAGAGTTTATTTATTTTAACAATTCATTTCTGAGTTCAATTTGTGCATTTCATGTTTTTTTAAATACATTTCTGGATGAGAAAATAGATTTTTTTCATATTTCCATTAACTTTAAATGGAAAATACTCATATTTAACAGAAGTATAAAATTAAGAAAATAACTCTGTAATTTCTCTATGCATGTTTCTCTTAGACAATTGAATTCCCGAAATAATGTTCTAATTTCTCAATATGACTGTCCCTTTGCTGCAGTTTTGCACTATGTACATAGGTAGGGCTCTCTTTTAAAGACTCAAATAATAATAATTTTTAAAACTCTTGTTAGTAAATCGAAAGGTAAAGTACAAAATTTTGCTGGTAGATGACGCCTAGTACATAAAACCTTGAACTCTTCAAACCACAGTGGACCCCCACCAGCATTTCACATGCCTCCCCAAATCATCACTGATACCGAGTGTGGAAGTTTTACTCTGGACCTTAAGCAGACTGAATGAAGTGCCTCTCCACTCTTCCATCAGACCCTGACATCTTGATTTCCAAATTCAATGCAAAATTTATCAAAAGACTACAAGAATGTGAGAGTTGGAGCCCTCGTCCTGGTTATGCATGTGTTATGTCGGTTCTTGAAGTTCTGAATCCATCCAGGGTCCACTGCTTGTGAATCTTCCCCGAACTCTTGAATAGTCTTTGCCTCACAATCCTCTCAAGGCAAAGATTACTTCTGTTGCTTCTGCGCCTTTTTTTCCACTCACATTCTGATAAATATGCTTGGATCCTGCATCATCTGAGCTGTCAGCTTGTTTACAAGTGACCTTTTGTGACTAATCCTTCTTATGGAGATTGTACATGACTGACTGTACAACTGTAAAGTTGGGTCTTCCCCATGATTGTGTTGTGTGACCATAACACTTCTGGGTTTCTTTTTGCATTTATTTATTGCGATATATCAACTTTTTGGTAGTGTTCTAATTCAGTGAGATATTCTTGGACAGTCAAGTATGTTATGATAAGAAAGGGTTTGAGTTGGGAAGTGTTTTTATTTATATGTTCAAATATAAAATGTGTATATTACTCCCATAATTTCCATAGAAACATTTATTTTCCTCCTGTCTGTGTTTTTAGGCCAAGCAACTGGACGCCAAGGAAGCAGATTTGAAGAAACAGGATGCTTTTTACAGAGAGCAGGTGGCTCGACTAGAAGAAAGGGTAAGGAGGAAAAAAACTTCCTTCCTACTGATTAATCTCCTTTAAATAGTTTCTGCACCATTCTATTTAACAAAAAGTTAAGTTTGCACTTTAGGTCATCTTTTTAATGTGGTGTTAAAGTTGATTAATAACAACCTTGTGCATTGAATGACAAATTATGTCTGTGAAAAAGTCAGCTCCCTTCACATTGTTTTTTTTCCTTTTGTTCACCTTGATGTCCTCCTGGTGTAATTTCATCCTTCCTCTCATCATCTGCATGTTTTTCCTGTTTCCTGTATTGCTGTTCCTTTCATCAACTTTTTCACTGCTGTTTTTTTGCTTGAAGGACAAGAGGTTAAGCCTTAATCTTGAGCTGTATCCTCCTCCTGTCTCTGACAAGTGATGCTACCCTGAGTTTGTCTGACTCAGTAGAGAAACTCAGTATGGTGTCCATGGGACACCAATATGGTGTCCCATGGACTAGGACAAGGGTCAGCTGCAATGCTTTCCACACTTCAAATGACAGCACCGCACTGGTCCCTGTGAGAGATGCCTGCAAGGCAGGGGATCAGGGTCAAATGCCCTGTTGAAGTGTGGTTAGAAAGGATGGCTTCATGTAGCTCTCAAATCACAAGTGTCTAAGTAAGACTATAATGCCCTTGTTAATGTGCTTAAAATTATACACTCCTGCTGGGAACGGGTTTTCTCCCCTCTGGAGGGTGCAAAAAGTCAAACGCTCCCCATAGTGGAAGCCAGATGGAAATTATATGCTGTCGCAAAGTCATTGTGGAGGAGAACCATTCACACGCTGCTATTATTAGAATATATTATGAATTTCAGTGCAGACATGTTAAAGTCAGACTCTAAAGATAATAAGGCTTTTCTCTATGCAGTCGAATGCATCAATTAAGCTTAATTTCTTATAGTATGGATGGGTTGTTTTTCATTACATGCAGGGTATTCTGCTATCAATGATCATATAAATTCTTTTTCCATGTCTTTAGATTACATCAGGTTATCACTCAGCCCAAAAGTCTGACGAAAATTTGATTCAAGCCAGTTTCATTTTGACTTGTCAGGGATTCATCCATAAATCCTAGCTTGACTCTTTTCCCCCTACACTTATTGGGTTATTACATCACTTGGCGTACTGTTTCACATACAGGAGCTCATTTGGTGTGGATAGTAAAAGTGATGAGCCCCAACGAGCGTGGACATTATCGACTTTAAGCGCCGGCCATCCATCAGCCATGTTGGGCTCTGGTCAATATCCCTTAGATCAAAGTGTCAACAAAACACCTTCACACCTCAAAGAGAAACACAAGATTGAAAGAGAGAGAGGTGACGAGAGAGAAACAGACAGAGAGGAATGGATAGACAAAATGGGCAGGCTTCAGGGAAAACAGAGAAACTCAGGCAATGACATGATAGAAAAAGTAACTGGAACCAAAAACATTCTTCCTGAAAATGCACATCTAAACATTATGTTAAAGTGGCATTTGTGAGAAAATATGGGATGGAAAAGAAAAAAGAAAAATAAAAGACGGAAGAGCTTTGAAAAGATTAAATGTCAAATAATAGAGAACAAGACAGCTTGGGGAAAAGGTTGAAAAGCTGTCTGTTGCTGTGTTAAAAATAAGGTTAGATCTGAAACGAGAAGAGGATCTTCGAGAAATCTCACGTCATTAATTTATTTATGAAGAAAAAAATTCATTAATTTATTTCAAACACCCAGGTTAGCCATACAAATCTGCACTGAAAACAATAAAATATATTTGTAAGTACATAAGGGGAACCCTACTCATCAGGTTAGGATGAGATCATCCCTGTGTGATTCCAGAGATCTATAAGGGGGGATTTTGTTTGGATTTTGTTGATTTTTTTTTTGCCCATTTTAGCACACTGTCTAGTCTGTCTTCATTCCCCATGCTTTCCATCTAATGTAGGTTAAAATCACTGCTCACTTCTCCCATTTCAGTGTTCGAACTGTAATCCCTCTAAATGATGATATTCATGAACATGTGAGAGAACATCCATAACAACAGGCATCAGCTCAGAAAAGACACAGTCTTGTGCATATTATTTCTGAACCAGCATGTAAGTATTGAAGTAGCTGCAGCGTAAAGCGGAGTGTGCAGCGTACTTATCTGGGTCAAACTGTTTGTTTATAATGTGCGCTGATTCATCACAGCAATTAAACCACTGACTCCTTCGTAGTTTATATGTAGCATGTAATCATTTTACATAAAGCGTAGATGATGGTTGGTTTGCAGAGAGTGTCCTTACAGAGAATGCAAGAGATTTCCAGAAATGTGATATGTGAAGTCTGCATTGGGCCTGGATGTAATTATTACATATTTTATTGTCCGACGTAGTGTAGCAACAAGTGCTCACACGTGATGTAAACTTGCAAGTGAGGAATTTCTGTGGTAATATTTTTTTTTAACTATCTAAAATGCAACATTTCTGAATCAAACTGGACATACTATCATGGTTATAGCTAAGATCCTTTGATGCCGTTGACTGATCAATAGTTTTGATGCAGGCTAGTGGAGACAGATCGCTAACCAGCCTTAACCCAAACATGCAACCTGGCTATTCAGGATGTAAATAGACGAGCCAAACAATGACCGTTTAACCAGACATTACAATCCGTTGAGGGTAATCAGATCAGTAATCTGCTTTACATGCAAATGTGTAAGAGTGGGCTGTCAGTCAACAATACATCAACAGGTCAGCTGACCTTTCTTTAACATCAGACACATTAAGCTAATCTAAGTTTATACTTATCAAGGCGCATCTGAAATTTCAGTGCGGTTGCATTAAAACGTGAGCCTAAAATAACTATTTTAGGCTTCTAATTTAAGAGACAAAATGAAAATAAATGATGTGGGATTTCACAGTTTCTCCGCATGTAGATTTGATTAGTAAATTCCTGACGAGAATTTTATTTAGGAGGATTCAAACAATCAAAAATGAAAATCCTAATCTTTGGAATATTTCAGGTAGCAAGTTATTTGTTTTTGTTTAGTTTTTTAAGTGTGAGCTTTCCTGGTAGATTATATAAACAAGGTCTAAGTGTTGATTGATCCCTTAATTAATAAATTGGACACTCCAGACAAGTTAAATAAGCTTTAAATATAGTTTAAGAATGTTTTTTGTTCCATCTGTACCAAGATAAAATAAAAAATTACCACAAAGGCCATTTCATCTTCTCAGACCTAATGTGTTTGCATTTATGCTCATGAAGACATTTTTTGATTTCTAACTTACATCATAATTTGTCACAAAATGTCAAATTGTTTGTTTTTATAATTTATAATTTTTAGGATAGTAATATAAAATCTAGCATTGTGTAACATTTACCAAAATATGATTTTAGTAATAGATTAAGATGTTTTTTCAAGTTTAATAAGGAAAGATTTATAAAACAAGAAAGAGAAAAATATTCTCCAGTTGAAGCAGGGAAGCTGGTGGACTGCAAACACAGCTGTAGTTTTTGTAGCCAATCACTGTCCTGTAGTTATCAAAACATAATACTTCTCACTTCCAAAACTGTCCCTTTTCCACTTAGATTGGACAAATTTAATTTTCCTCACAGTGCACTGCTAGCCGAATATGATCTCCCATCGCTGTTTGTGCCCACTGTCTGTTCTCTGCCGCTCCCAAATGCCTCAGGATTCCCCCTAGTGTCGTGCGCACTAGCAAAAAAGAGGCAAAGTGACCAAAAGAGAGCAAGAAGGAGCGAGATAGAATGTAAGTCTGATATATATTACATGTCTCTTCCAATTCAACATGGCCATTCATCAGAGGGGCTTCCAGTGACAGGCCATCACCAGGCTCCCAGACAGCTCAGCCTGCTGCCTCCTCTGCTACTGTTCATTGGGGCCACGGCTACCAAATAGCCCCTGAAAACAATATCTATATATTTATTAAATTTTCACTCAATACCTGCCTCGCTGTAAAACAATCTCATATTTAACAATCAACTTGCCAATTTTATTTTTTTTCCCCCCCAACCGGATCGTTTAAAGCCCTCCTCCACATCCATCTCTGTATCACACCCTTTTCTTTTAGCTTTTTTCTTTTTGTGCTCTAGTGTTTGGGTTTTTTCTTCTGAATGCCTCAATTTCATCTTTTTTTTCTTTCAGAAAATAATTTTCTTCTCCTCCTGTCTTTCTTTTTTCCTTGTATATCGATGAAATTGGATTTTTTCTTTCTTTTTTTTTTGCTCTTGTCCTATGGAGGACAATCACAGCAGCAATTGCCATCTCATAGCAAAGCTCCACAGTTCTATGATAGGAAGAAATACTGGAGAGAGAGCATTAAAAAGCAGTGATGGCATCTGTCTCTATCTCTGTCTCATAGTATAGCCATCTCTTACTCTGCCTGTCTTCATTCCTTTCCTTTTTTTCCTGTTCCTTTTACTCTGTTTGTTTTTCCTACTTACTAAAATATCATTTTTTTCTCCAATAGGCATATTTGAGACAGGGAAGCTATGATTTCAAAGCAATTTTTTCGCTCACTATGAAACTACCCCATGTAAATAATATGCCTCGGCCTCAAAACTAGAGCCAGAGCTTTTTGAAGTGACTTTTTTGTATGGTATTAATTTATTTTTTTCCTGCTGTTTGCTGGTTTAGTTATATATTGGTATTTACGTGGACTTGTCTATAGAGGCAGTTATCGTCCTTCAACTGCTACAGTCTATAGTTTACATTCTTACAAGCTCTGGGACAATCTAACTTGAAGTGACTTTTTGAAAAATCTCAGAAAACAAATGCAAATAGGTCACTATTCACTATTTGGCTTGTAGGAAATAAATGCTAGGCTTCATAGCACCTACATAATCAGTACCAGGGGTCTCAAACATCAGTCTTCAAGAGCTTGTTTTCTGATCTTTTAGATATTTATCTGCTTCAGCAGAGCTAAGTCAAATATTTACGTCAGTGGTAGCTTTCTGTAGAACATGACTTCATACCGAGGATGTAGTTCAGAGATTTTATTCCAATGAAAAGAACTGTTTCACTAATTAAACTGATGACACACAATTGAGCTTCAGTTCACAAAGAGTGACTATAAAAGTTTAATGTGGCTTCAAAGATATTGGTGATCAAATCTTGCCCTAGACTGAATGATTTGAGTATAATTTGGGGTGTCATTTAAAGTGTTTCGGAAATGAAAGTGTGTAATGAAAAGGCTCAAAATGTGTAAACCAACCTCTTTGTTTTCTATTTAAGCAACCTGCAGTAATTTACACAGCAGAAGCTGCTGCTGTTTTTTTTTTGTTTTTTTTTTAAACTTAATGTTGATCATTGTGGGGCTTCATCCTATGCAAGGCCTTCCTACTTCACAGCAATTAAGAGGGAGAACCAATCACTTCATGCAATTATGTGCTTTATTCGTTAAAGGTCGGAAGGATTTTCTTTAAACTGAGTCTGTATTTAAGTGTTGCTTGTATCTTTTCCATATCATTGCAGTACATTAGCAGGAATGGCTTAATGCTTTGCTTTGGAATGAGCAAAAAACCTCCCAGAAAACAAGTGAAAACAGATGGAAACCTTTTACATCATGTAATAAACTCAGCCTCATTCCTATTGCTATTTAAAAAAATTTTAATCCAATGGCAAAGTATAGTTGGACAGCACTGACCAGAACACTTTTAGTGAACAGCGAGGTTAAGTTTGCAGCTGCAAAAACCCTGATTAAGAAAGGTTGCCACATTTTTAACCAGATGATTCAGTGTGTGTCTTGTCTGAACTAATAAAAGGTCAGGGTTTTTCTTGAAATCAGTTGGGAATAACAGCAGGATATCACAATTTAAGGCCACTCAGTAATCAGACAAATTATACTCTTCTCTACTGTTGAGTGAGTTACTGTTTAGCCACCAGTGTGCAGGTACACCTTTTAGTTTGTGTCTACACCTGTTTCTTTCCTGTCTTTATTTATTTTTTTTTGTTTTGTTTTGCTCAAGAAAACAAGTGCGTATTTGTGTGTGTGTTTGCAACTGCGTTAAAAAAAATGCCTTGCAATCACTGACACACACAACCTTTTGTCCTCTCAGGTGGATTAGTGCGCTGATTAGTGCCAGCTCTGCCATTTAGGCAGGTGTTATTACATTATACTTAGTATTCCAGACACAGACCCAAACTCAGCTCAGACTTTCTCTCCTTTTCCTTCCAGTGGTTTAATCTCAGCACGCAGGAGAGGACTTATTCTGGCCTCTTTAGCATCCCTAAAAAAAATCCCTGTTTAGTCTCTTCCTTTTTAAGTAACCTTGTTTTTAAAAAAAAAATGTTTCTGGAACTGTTGCACATTTTTAGTGAACAGCATATTTTGTGGCAATTTCCTCAGCAGCACACCATTTAAATATCAGCATGTTTTATTGTGTGCCTCAAAAACACATTGTAATTTTTTTTGTAGCATATTTACTCTGAATTATGCATATTTGTGATGATTACACATTGCATATATGTTGAAATGTGTTATATTGTATACTTTAGAGGTCAATTGTGACCTCTAAAGTAGTTTTGAAACTCAGCACATTGTGCCCCGGTAAAGTACATTCAGCAAACTGTGGTTCATTTATAATAGTGTCCATTCAAATAAAGAGGACTCCAATTGGTATCAGATCTTTTGTCAGTGTCATGTCCCATCCTCTTTTACCTCTACAGCACATGACTATTGATCTTTTCAGCAGTGCACTTCATTCTTATTGATCCTCACTGAACTATGATGAATGTCTCTCCTGCTTGAAGGTGAAGTGAACGCAGATGAAACCAAGAAGCTTGAATGTGAAAATGCGTCACATTGCAAGTTTGTAAAGTATGCACAAGCGTTTCAATGTTGGATACTCTTTAGATGTGAAGTAAACATGTTAGAAGATTGCTGACATTTCTGATTAGTGCAAATAACTGCATTTTGAAAAAATAAGAAAGTTATTCTTTTTTACTCCTTCTGAATGGCATTTTTGTAACTAACTGCATCCATACACATTTCTGTATAATTTGTAACTGTTTCATAACAAGTACTTCTAAATCCATAAATATTTCACATATCAAGCAATGTTAAATTACAGATGAAGCTTTCAGAATCAATCTTTTTGCTGCAGTCGTTTTCATTATTGCAAATACTTCATAATAATTTCATATATCGACAAAAAGTTCATTTATTTCAGTTATTCAATCCAAACAGCAAAACAAATTAAATAGTGTAATAAATGCCATTAGCTTGCAGATAATTAAAAACTCCAAGTCGAGTTTCACAGAAAATTAGGACGGTACAAAGACCAAAAAAAGATACAGAGATGTTATGTTACATATCTCTTGAACTTGTAATCAGGCTTTGTTTCACAAGGCTTTAAAGACTGTAGTCTGCTTGTTTAACTTTTTTTGTTTCTTTCTCCGAAACATTTTCCTTTTACTGAACTTTCCATTAGTGTGCTTGATGTGTCACTCAGTGAACAGCTGGCTTCTTTAGCAGTTTATCTTTTATGCTTTATTGTGGAGGATTTCAATGACTGTATGCTGGGCAGGTGTCAAGTCAACCGTCTGCCTCACAGTCTTCTCCAGGATTGATCAGGGTATGACACATTTCTGCCATTAAAATACTAAATTTAAGATTTTCATTTGCCGTAAGCCACAATCATCAAAATGAACAAAGGATTGAACTTTATCTGTATAGAGTTTCACTTTTTATTTTAATTAATAAAATAAATAAAGTTTTGCAATGATAACATTTGATATACATATTGTGGTGTAACTGTGCACATATTCATGCTAAAAATACTTAGTCCACGTCCTTTTGGCATGTTCATTTACTGAAGCCAGTGCTGTTAAGTGAATACATGTAGGATGTTTATGTCAAGAACAAAGTGCACAATTCAAAGTTCTCTTGAGCAACTTTAACAACTGACACCAAAGCAAAGCACAGAGGAATTCCAGCTATCATTAAATTCTCAGATTCAGATTTATTTATTTATGTCCCAAATGGGCAATTGGTGTTACAGCAAGTACAAAAACTAAAACACAAAGTATCAAAGATAAAAAAAAAGATTAAAAAATAAAAACAAAACGTATCAAAAAGACATGGAATACCAATCAATACATGGTGGAAAAACCACAACAATCTATTTCATCATTGACTGACAGTTGCCCCAAACACCAGATCAAGTACAAGTCCCTCTATCTTGTCCTGTATTAAAAAGAGATATTGCTGTAGGAACAAAAGAGTATTTGTACCTGTTACTTTTTATGCTAGGAAGTCTGAGCCTGATGCCAGAAGGCAGAAACTGGAACTCAGCATGTAGAGGATGAGAAATATCAGCAATAACAGAGCTTTAGTTTATCTAATGATTAGTGCTTTTTTACACAATTCTGAGATTGTTTAACCCCTAAGAACTTATTGCTAATATTAATCACTCTGCTGCTGAGGGTGTTTCTTGACCTAATACTAAGATTTCCAAACCAACATAGTAGAGAAAAAGTTAACACTGACTCAATATATGATCTATAAAATAAGACCATCATTGACTTGTCCACTTGAAACTTTGCTAGCTTCCTTAGACAGAATAATCTTTGCTGTCCCTTTTTTTGTAAGTTTTCTGAATGGCAGGTAAATTTTAACTTGTTATCCAAAATAGTCCCAAGGTATTTATAGTTTTCTACTATCTCCATTGTCTGACCTTTAATTACTAGTCAACAATGTACAGACAAGTGGTCAGAATCCCCAGGTGACCCGTAGCAAATAAGCCCACTCAACCTAAATTATATTTTTATAACCCCAGGAAGATTCTTAATTACTGTCCTAAAGGTTCTGCTATTTAGGACTGTTAAGGTTTTTGGTAACACTTTAGTTGAAGGGGTGTGACACTGTCATAAACATGACATAACACCTGTCAGGCTCATTATGGAGTCTTTGTGAATGTTTATGACTATTACCATGAATTGTAATTCAGTAAAAAATGAGGCTTTAAATGCAAAGTTGCATTAAAATGTGCATTAAAAGTTCATTTAAAGTGTCAACTTCTCTTGTTTCTTGAAGGCAGAAGAAACTAGGGAAGTAGTCCATTACCTTTTGATTAATGATTTAGGACACATTTAGATTTGTCCTTAATGCTTCTCTCAAGTATTAAGTGAATGTCTATAATAATGACATTCACTTAATGTCATTATTATGAAAATTAGTTATGATGGTAATTTTTAATGTCAATCATTTGAGTTGTTGCTGTAGCTGTTGTGTTTTTGTTGTTCCTGTGATATGAGTTTGATCTAACTTGCTTATTTTTAAATAATATTTAAATACTGGCATTAACATGAGATTCTGACATTTATTTAAATGTGACTTCCTGGGATTCCTGTGTACATTTTCCTCACTTATCAATGGATAATGGATTAGACAAGTCATTTGTTTTTACAGCCAATAGTCTTGTCCAAAATGTTCCATGGTAGACTAGATATTAACCTACTCACCAGCAGCAAACTAAACAAAAGAAGTAAATGCTTTACATTTGAGGACTCACCATTTCATGAATGTATTGTGCCCTTTCCAACAAAGAAGTATTTGTAATGCTAGGCATTCCCCGACACCTTTGAAAATTCAAACCACTCTAAATCAAGCTATACCATACTTTACAACCTCTCACGATGTGATTATAAATGTGCATAACAGCCTCTGGAGAGTGACAAGAAGAATCTTCCTGGGGTTATAAAAATGCTCCAGAAGAGAGTGTATATGGCTGTGTTTGAGGAGGTAATTTAGGTTGAGTGGGCTTATTTGCTACGGGTCACCAGGGGATTCTGACCACTCGTCTGTACATTGTTGACTAGCGACCTTTTGGCCTTGAAGGACTGCTCTCTGTTATTACAGCAGTCTTTTGTGAGAAGTTCCTGTGTTTCACACTTTCTCACCGCAGTAGAAGCGGTCTGATGGTTTTTGCCTTTGCGAGCTTCATACCTGCGAGACATGTTGTTGTGAAAACTTTACAAACATTAAATTTTAATGAGGTTTGAGAGACGAGGCAGAACAGAGTTGAGCTAAGCAGAGCACTGTGTCATACATGAAGTACATGTTTCATCTGAAGAATTGTTGCCGGTTTTAGCTTTATGTAGTTACGCTGCTATTATCAAGCATTCATGAGTTTCTTCCTTGTCTGTCTACAGAGTGTGCAGTTCTACAAGGTCAACAAAGAGAACTATAACAAAGCTGTCGACCAAGTAAATGCCAAATTCAAGTAAGTGTACTCATTGTTCGTTTCCACAACTAATGACATAAACACTGTCACGAAGAATAACAGGAATAAAAAAAAAATGTGACCACCCTTCTATCTAAAACTTTTTTGTATTAACTTTTCAAAACAGCTTTTCTCTAAGCTGTGTGAAGACCTGAACATGACACTGATAACTTCAAAGCAGTAGAAAGCTTTAAGAAAGATATCAAACTCCCCGCTCTGATTTCCGCTCACTGAAAAGTAATTAACAAATGTCAAAGAAGTCAAAACAAGATCTTAATGATGAAGAAAACTTTTTCTTATTTTTCTCTTTGAGTTTATTTGGAAATATCATCACTATGCTCATCTCATATGTGATTCAAAGTGAGCTCCTGCAACTTTAGAAATTACTCCAAAGTAAAAGGGACACTGATCAATATGAGTATTTTAATTTCAAAATTGTTGAAATGCCTTCTTCATCTTTCTATTTAGGATTCAAACTTCTGCATTCAAGATTTTTCAACTGAAAACCTCTTTTCCATCTTGCAGGGGTTGCATTCATGTTGTGATCACATGTCTGTTCTCCAAAACGATGCATTCACTGAATGTCGTCTGTCTTTATGGGCAGATGAATAGATTGAATTAATTCATGCCAGCCTCATTCCAACCGCAGCACATTTGTCCCCAAACCACGTTAGTGTCATCTGTTAGCTGATGTTAATCATGTGGTTCACTGATAATTCTGAAGAGACATAGACCAATGATAATATTGAAACTCATGCCTGTTTTTTCACTGACAAACGGGTATCATTTATTGTGTATCTTTCTGGTTAACAAAAGTAATCTCAAACATAACTGTATGTACTAATTCTGCATTCCTATTTTCTAAGTTTTGGGTTATTTTAGTCAAAGTATTTGCATTTTTATCTGGTCTGTCTGTATATTTCCATTTCTTTGATCACACTCATTCATTTTTTTCTATCTATTCACTCGTCCCTCCCTTTGCCCACACCGACCATCCATACATGAGCTGTTGTAATTATATTTTTATGAATGATTTAAATGTACCATAAACACTTGAGATTTCACAGGTCTGCCTGTGAAGTCAATCAGCTGATCCAGAACGCTGCTGCTCACATTCTCACTAAAACTATGAAAGTACAGCCGGTAACCCCAGTTCTAAAATCCTTTTACTGGCTCCCTGTAGCTCAGAGAATAGACTTTAAAATGCTTTTGTTAGTTTATAAATCACTGAAAAGCTAAGCACCAACATACAATAAAGATTTGTTGTCATTGTATTAACCTTCCAGACCACTCAAGGTTTTATGACCATTCAGTTTTTATGCTCCACTAATCTGGAACAAGCTTCAATATAAATGCAAAACTGCTGAAACACTTAGTTCCTTTAAATCAAGGCAAAATAATTAAATAGATAAATGCCTTTGGATAATAACTGGAATCTAGATTGAAACTTTTGAGTACTTCTCTTTATCTTCCCACTGCAAAGTAATGAGTTTATTGCATTATGTTTTTAAACATATTAAACACTTCTTGTTGCTGAAATGTGCTATGCAAATTAACTTGGCTTGAAAGCTGAAAAGAATCAAATTTCAACTTGGAAAAAATGAGTAGGAACTCTTCAAGGACAGATATGGAAAGGAGAATAAGCAAACCAGATACTTTATTAAATTACTTAATGTTTTGTGTGTAGGTGATCCTTACCCTATTGATCGTCGTGTCTTACTAATAGATGCAAATTTGTGCCACACCTTGCAATAAAACAAACTCAGTTGGAAGGCAATTTTAAACATTTAAGCTGTCATTGAGGTAGTTGAGATCCAACTCGTAAATGTAACTGAAGAAGACACAGAAACCCTCCCCTTCCCTCAACCATCTGTCTTCTTAATAAGAGGCCATTACACTCCATAGTAATGTAGGGAAAGTGGATGAGGAGCCTGCAGGAGGTGGGGCAAGATTGGGCCTTGGCTCGGAGTGCAACTCTAGGGAGGCTGTGTTGATTGTGTTAGCTTGTCATTAGCCAGCGCTAACACTGGGATCATTGTCTCCCTCAGAAATGTTGGAAACTGATTAGCCTAGCCCACCAGGGCTTTAGCGCTAGACTCGTAGAAGCCAGAGCTTAGACTTCCCAAATCAAATTAAAGGAGAAAAAAAAGATACACTGGAATTACATTAGCGCAAAATGACAGCTCTAACTCCAACCAAGCGTTGACCTAATGTGCAGTTAGTCATGTGACACTGGTCTTTGCACGGAATACTGTGATTGGAGGATTTGATTATAGGAGGTGCATTAGCAGGGCTGTGACTGGGCTCGAATGGTGGAAAGGGGGAGGATTTTATTGTGTATGCGAGCTAATGAAATAGCGGGAAGGTCTGGTGTTACAAGATGGGAGCAGAGATGCATTGAGGGGATCAGACAAAAGGGGTTAATTGGATTTAACGAGTACTGTTTGACCTATTATTGTTTATGTGAAGAAGTTCATGCATAATGGCGCGTGTTTGTTTGCTCTCATAATGAGCGGCTTTTGTGTCTTTGCTGCAAGCTCCTGTGACAGACCTTACAGAGATAAGATGCAATCTTTGGCCTCTGTAGCATATTAATAAATATTTCTTTTGTCTCTCAGCGACTTTTGATTTTCACAGTAATAAAAATGTTCTGTTGAAATCATAATAAAATGACTCGATGCCTTATCCATATTTGATCGAATTAACGTTTCGTATGGTAATATGTGGATGTAACATGTGAGCCATAGTTTGGGGAATATCTTTATTTCAGGCTTTAGCTCATCTCAGTGCTACTGAAGGGTCTATAAGCGCTGATATTAAGCTACAGTTTATTGTAGGGGAGAAGCTGTGTAGGGCCAGATGTGGATGTCTGTTATGGTTTATTACTTTTTCAGACAAGTCAGATATCAGGAGTAGGTGGGAGCTCAGAGGTATATTACCACCTAAGCTCTGTGCAGCACCTGTTCTTATGCAGGTTCTTTGGGTTGATGCTCTTCAGCATAAAAAACAATTTGTTTGATTTAAATGCGACTGGTGATCAAGAAATTAGCTAAAAACATTGTATCTTGTTGAATTCTAAAGTTAGCAATATTGCATTACCTGACCTGATTAAATGCATTCTCATACGACACACTCACAAAATTTACACATGTATGTATGGAATGGTGCAGATCTACCAGTTCTCAGATTTTTTCCTAATTGTCAATTTTGGTATCAGAGGTAAATTGTGAACACTAGAATGTTCCAAAAGTTGAGTCAGAATCAACTCATATTTTCAATCTTTAAAAGAAACACACATAAAAGTCTGATGGCTTACATTTAACCATACATTTCCTTAAATACACTCAAAATGTAACAGATAAGGTTTTCTAGAAACATACATGGAGGGTTGCAACACTTTTATTTTTCCCATGACACTGATTGCAGATAAGAGTTCCCGGTTGCCTGTAAAAATGCGACTATCTCCTTTGTTCTCTTCTGATTTATAAGCTGCCTCATTCGCCCGTGGTTATTTATCAAAGTAACAGCCACAGATATGACAGTGTCCAGCCATGAATGCTTGACCTTTTGCTCTTCTACATGTATGTAAGATATGTGTGAGCTGTACAGAGATTAACAGACACATGTGGCAGCACGAACCTATTGGTGATGTTAAATAGAACTGTAGCTTGATAGATGTATTGTTTAAAAGATAGGCTGACAAGCATGGAGGCACATTTCTATGTGATTATGAGGAAAGTTGGAATGAAGTAAAGCCTGGGTCATCCTCAGCTTCCTGTCAGTGGGAACCTTTGACAGAGGTTGGAACATCTTTGTTGAAGGTGTGCGGTCTTTTTTTGTCCAGGGTTCTTTTTGAATTGACATGGGACATGACCATCATGTACTACTGAGTAGGTGAAACTGACAAGGCTGTGCAATGTAAAGGATGTGAACTCCTAATTTGAACATCTCTATCCCCCTTTGAAGTCTCAAAATTTGATTTAAGATCTTAAAATGTAATGCATTTCACACTTTGTTTATGACCAAGACCGCAGATTTTCAGTTTCCGCTATACGTGCTGCCAGGATGGATAAAATCTCATTTTATTCAGTCACTCCACTGTCACTCCTCTTTCCCCTACGGCAACATGCTCACTCCCTCTGTCTGTTGTTTGTTTTTTTAGCTCTTTTGAATAAATCTGTTTTTTAAATTTAATCCAGTTGACAATAACAGCCGTCTCGGTCCCTGCTTTGCCTCTCAGCACACACACAAGCAACGGTGGAACGAGGAGGAGTGGAGCAAAACTTGTTGAATGTTAATGGCTCATTGTTTTTCTGCACTGTCTTTTCTAGACACCAAATCTGTCTTTCTTCTTTATGTTGTATCAGATCCCTCTTACCTACCCATTCATTTCTGTAATGACTTTAAATAATATACCAACCTCTTATTTTCTAGAGATCAAATGTTGCACAAAATGACATGTAAATAAAGTGATTAATACTTGAAAGTGTCTACCTTCGGAATACAGAACTGCAGTAGTTACAGAAAGAGTTGGAGCTACAACATTATTGTATTCCCCCAAAGATTTACATATAAATATTTAAGGGTATAAACATGTTGACATAATTAAAGTAACATTTATTGATTTATTAGACACAATTATTTTAGAGATGCTATACTTGTAGTAATAGAGGTGTGGGTTTTTTCTTTTAGTTTAGTAAGCAGCAGGAAGTCAGGAAAGACTGAGTAGCATTTTGACCTTTCTGTCAGTTGAGAGTAGCCACAATTCTGTAGCTAGGCAACCTGGTCACAAGGACAGGATGGTGGTCAGCTGAAGAGACAGAAGTCAATAACTGCTATAAAGGCCCCTCTTTTAGTCTTAAGAGCTTCGTCTTTCCGACTGGGAAAGGGACACATAATTCAAGCTACATCCAGCAATGGGTGGGGGAAGGGGAGTGAAAACAATGAACCCTCGTTTTTCGTGGGGGTTACGTTCCAAAAAGAACCCGCTATAGGTGAAATCCGCGAAGTAGAAACCTTTATTTATTTATTTTTTACAATTGTTATACAATGAAATACTCCATAATACATTGAAACCAAAGAACAAAACCTTTTTACAGGCCCAAGCATTTGTTTAGCAAATAAAAGTACTGTTTAAACGTTTTTTTGTTGTTTTTTTTTTACGAACTGAAGGCTTTAAATTGCAGAGATCAGCACCGCCCCACCGCGACCCGAGTCATTGGATTAGAACGGGAGAAAATGAAAAATGATTATGATAAAAAAAAATACAAAGTACAGCAGGACAAATAGTGACTCTCGTGTATTTCACTGCTCTTCTGACTGAGCC
This sequence comes from Alfaro cultratus, assembly GCA_903066825.1. NCBI lineage: Eukaryota > Metazoa > Chordata > Actinopteri > Cyprinodontiformes > Poeciliidae > Alfaro > Alfaro cultratus. The sequence goes on along the minus strand of CAEFZX010026581.1, from coordinate 17,317 downwards.
GCTGCATCCTGACTCCGCTCTGTAGCGGTTTTTCTTCTAAGTCCGCGGTGCAGGTGTGTTTTTTCGAGAGAAGGGCATAGTTATCGGTAGTTGTTGTCGCTCTTTTTTCTTCTGGGCAAAAAGATTCTTATAAACCGACATGCCACCATCGATTATGTTTGCAAACTTAAATTTGGCAAGCTGTTTTACGTACGTGTACATATTAAACCGCAACGTTATTGACACACAGGTAGAGAAGAAGCGGAGAGACTGTTTAGCCAATCAGAATGCAGAACACAATGCACCATGCAAATCCGCGAAGCAGCGAGACGTGAAAGGTGAACCGTGATATAGTGAGGGTTCACTGTACGGCCAGAGAAAACTCCAAGACTTTCTCCAACTCGTTTTTTTAGGTCTATAAACTGTAGCAAATGGGACATAAAATTTTGTGTTTTGTAAACCATAACTTTTGAAAACCCAGTATACCTTGATATCCCAACTGGTCCTCACCCCTTATTAACTGAATTTACAGACATAGTTTAAAGTGAAGAGAAGAATGACCATGGATTTATTGTGAGTCTGTGCTTGGGGAATTTTTTTTTCTAGGTTTAGTGAAAAATTAGATTTTTCTAAATTATTCATATTCTACGATCAATTTTAAAGTCACTCTTTGTCACCACAGCAAAGAATGTCCTTGGAAACCAGAGCAGTGCAAAAGTGAGGCACATATGGGCTTGTTCAGTGATGGGCCTTGAGATAGAAACGTACAGCTTGCCCTCACGCAATATAGTTAATTAAAAGAAGATTTTGATGGCAGCTTAGTAAACAGAGTTCTTACACTGCTGACAGAAAAGCGTGAACTACTTTTGAGTTTGGATTTTTTCCAAACCAACCCAAAATATACTATAAACATCCTCAGCAATCTCTATTTCCGTTACCTTGGAGGCTTTAATAAGCTGAATTTTATTTCATGTTGGGCAAAATCTCAAACTATCTTTTTGCCTGAGGGGAGAGGCCAGTGTCCTTGTCAGGGTATGCATAAGGAAGGTAAAATCAAACACATCGAACTCCTTCGTTTATCCCACACATCCTTCTTGCTCTCCGTTAGAGTTCACTCAGTATAGAACGGTGTTTTCTGTCTTAATTTAAGTCTCTTCACTCTCTTCTTGTTCATTATTGTCCACTCTTGCCTCCCATCCTCACCCTCCCTCTTCAATCTTTGGCAGTCTTTTATCCCTCATGCTTTTTTTTCTCTTTTCTTCTCTCTCTTCATGTTCCTTTTCTTTTCCTCAATCTCTTATCCATGCTGATGTATTTCTCTGCAGGGGGTCACTTAGGTCCGCTTTTTAAAAGCAGCATGGATTAAACGTGCTTCATTTTTCTCCTTAACTGGATCATTTGTATTTATTTACTTGTCTTATTATTGACGCCTGCCTTAACTAAAGAGAACAAAAATGCCTTTTAAGGGGGAACCGGCACCCTCCCCTTAACCCTGTTAACCCCAGAAAGGACCTAAATGATGATAAATAGACAATGTGGTGACTGGCAACGCAATCAGTGCTGGCTGAGCATGATCCATACTATCAATGGAGCCGCATTTGTTGCTTCTGTCTCTGATTGGCGTATGAGTGATGGAAGGAGTTACACTTGAGTTATTATGTGAGATGCTAGCAGATTGAACCATAACGTTGTTTTCTCATACCCTTATTTTTCAGTATTTGTTGTATTGAACAATATGCTTCTGATACAATAGGAAAACCCATAAATCTTACAAAAAGTAGCTTGAACTTTATTTTAAGCTCATTAAAATCAGCCCAAGATTTTTTTTTTTGCTCTTATCAAAGACATGGCAGGTAATATTTTAAAGAAAATTAGGCTGAAAAACCTAAAAGAAAAAAAAACAACAGTTTTTTTTTCTGTTTTATCTTCACAGCCATTGTATATTTTCTACACATAACCTTTTTCATTAACAAGCAAGCTCTCTTGGAACATGTCACCTCAGACCTTCATCAACAAAAGCTCACTCAAGCTGGATAAAAATAGGTTGACTGCAAAGCTTACCAAGATCTTACTATCGTCAGTGTTCGTCTAATTTGTTCTCACTTTAATACTTCTGGGCAGACACTGGAGGACAGCTTGACAAGACGCCATCCACTATGGCCCAGATTAATAAATAATTTTATCTCCAGCCACTCCCACTGGATTGTTTCTTTTCGATTCAAAAAAAGATCACTTAGTCCAGGATTCAAAAGAATGTACCAACTTAGACTAAAAGTGCATTCACAACAGCCTGTTTCTTCATTGGCAGGTTTTCTTGACATTGCCTACATAGAATTATCCTTAGATAGATGCGATGGTCCACACTAGAGGACAATGTTGGTGTGATTCAATCTAATGATCATGAAAGATTATTTATGTCAGTCAGGATTTAAATACTCTGTTAGCTTAGATAGAATCGTAGTGAAGGACAGGATGGAGAAAGGGTTAAAGTATTGGAAAGAAAGAATGCTTGAATGTCAAAAGGCTTCCCCACTATGTTGTTAAATGGATATTTATTGTTTACAACAGAAACATTTAATGACAAGAAAACATGTCTTCTATTTGTCTGCCCTTTAAACCTCAAGCAATCACAGTGACAAAATAGCCTACAGATGCACCATTCAGACTTCTCCATTGGTGCCTGGTCTTTTGTCAAAAATCGTTCAATCGTTCATTATTTCACCTCTCTTATTACTTTTCTTCCTGGAGACCCTTTAATGCCGTCCACAGCTGGAGTGGATGACATCTTTTTTTTTTGTCCGTCTCAAGAGTTGCAACCCTTTGGCTCACTTTATGTTTAGAGCTGTGATGTACCTGAGATTATGACAAATGGCCATGCCTGTTCACACACTTGTCTCGCACTATGAAAGCCTGCTCTATCATTAACAGAGATCTATGAATGTCATTTTAGAATCCGATGTCAGAGCAGATGGGAGTCATGGTCGATATATGTGTTGGTTTGAAAAATGGCATGCGCTATTCCATGTACAGTCTGTTGGTGTCCAGATCGAAAGGAAATCCAGACATGAATCTTAGGGCGTGCCATGGCATGTGCTTGATATGTTCTCTAAAGACCGTAGACTTAAACAAAATCCTACTGGAATATGTTTCCTTTGAGGAAATATGCTGACTTGTACCTCAGGAGGCTCTAAAAGTGATACAGGGGCACCTTTAGGATAGAGGAATGTGTTAAGGAAGAATGAGCAGGTGATCTATTATTCTTTATTGCATAAAACTATACAAAAACCCCTTCAGGTTTTTGTATAGTTTCTGCTTCTTACCCTGATTTTTCTGTTCTCTGCTCAAGAAACCTTATAAAAAGCACTTGGATCTAGAAATTACCTTTTATGTCCTATATTTCATTAAGATTCTTATTTCTAAATGAGCAAACATATTGGGTAGTTGTCCATTTTCTTTTCAAGATTTTCTGTTTTAGTTTTTCACAACCCACTGTCATGGTTAACTCTTTTTTTCTTCCTCTTTTCTTTGTGGTTTTTGACGCGCAGCATAAACACACTAATACAGACACCTCAGCCTCCCTTTTATTTGCCCTTCTATATCAGTAAATCAGGGATACGGGAATTTTGTGCCTTTGCATGGGTGCATGTGTGTATTGGGGGTTGGGTTGTATGAGGAGTTGTTATGGAGACCTTTACTGCTACTGATGGCAATAAGTCGAAACCCCTATATGACTGTTTAGATTTACTGTCTCGGGGATGGAGGGGGGCAGAGCACACTCTTAAACTCGCACAGTGCAAATAGTACACTGTATATGACAGGATGACTATATTTATTTCAGTGCCACGTGCAGTTTTATTAAGAAATCCATGAATCTCTCTTTGGTTTGAGACAAGAAATAAAGAACTTGTAAATAATGATGATACTAGATCAGGTGATTGAAACTGGGTACTGTACATTGGTCTCAACGTTGCAATATTGATGTGCCGGTAATTTCTTTCAATGACTGGGAACATGATGTTAGATAAAAAATTCAGCAAATTAATTTGACAGTAAAACAATAAAGGAGATATCATAAATAATGCATGAATAAATTACAAGCAAATTAATTGATTTGCCATTAAAATACATTTGTGAATGTTTTTAGTGAATTTCCCATTCCTTTTGTCTTTTTGCGTATAAATGTTATCTCAACCAAATTAGAAAATCACGCAGCCTGCCATAATGAGTCATTGGGACTGTTGAGAAACATTAGCGAAACGCTGTAGATCCATAAATCACTCTCTGAATGTATAAAAAATCCATCTGAAGGACAATTTTTTTCTCTCCTCTTCAATAATATTCACAGAGACGTGATTCATGTATACTTCCTAAATATAAAAATCCAAATAAAACTTAGATTTTTTAAATTATTTATTTTACAGAAGGGGTGTTGATAAGTAAAACAAGGCTTGGAATCAGCTTGAGCATCCAGGACCAAAACAGTTACAGAGAGACTTGAGATAAGTCCGTTACTTTGGTTCAATGAGCTGTTTTTCTCAGAACCAATCTACAGCTTCTGCTTCAAGGTTCTGACTGTAGTCTTCCTCTCACCTGTAGAGAACTTGGCTTGGACTCAACAGTCACATTTGAATAAGCATAAAGCAGAATCTTGGAAGGAGGTGGTAAATACAAAAGGTGATTGGCCAATACAGCAAGCAGAATGCCTGTTGTAAAGATATTCCTCCAGCTTCTAAAGAATCTGGCAGAAACTACACAAAGGATCATAGCAGAACTCCCACATCTGCTCTTCAATAGTTTTTTTTTTTTTTTTTTTTTAAGTCTAATTCTGGCAGAAAACCTGGATTATTTGTGAACATTACAATTTGTTGAAGTCTAGATCAGTGCTTTTAAAATTCAGGAGATACTCAAGCTCAGTGGTCTTTAATATATTCGTCCATTTGTCAGATGAACACATTAATTAACCCCAACAAAATAAAAAATTATAGAGCGAGGACAAACCAGAGGAGAAAAATGTTGATCATGCCTCTGGCCCTCACTCTTCCTTTTATTTCTGTTAAACTATGTAAACACAACTACATCAAGACTTTTGTTTTAGGAACCCGATATGGTGTCCTTGTTTAAGAATGCCAGGCAGCTTTGGTTGCATTGGAACTGGATGATTCATAATTGTTTTGTTATAATATTTGTAAGGAAACTATAAAATTCGCACAGTGACAGAAACTGCCATGCATCAGCATTCAAATGTGCTACTGTTGCCACAAAAATCTTGAGTTTACGTATACAATAATCTTACAAATCAAAGCAACATCCAAGGGTAGTTATTAGTTTTATCATATATTTTTAAATAGAAATAATTAAAAGTAGCTTTTGTAATATTTGGAAAAAGTAAGGGGCATGTTTCATCATAATTTGCATAATTTATTTAGCATGTCTGTTTTTGTGCTTGGCTCATTCTGCTCCACAGCAGTCACATAGAAAATGACACGAGAGCATTTAATGTAAAACGAGGGACGGAGGGGACGTTGTAGTCACTTTGCACTGGCTGTGTGCGGTTGGCAGCAGGAACTTAATGTTAATCTTAATGACAGATGATAGAGGACGCAACATCGTGCTGCAGTGTGTGTGACAGTGTTATTGTCTCTGTGATTAACTCAGCCACATTTGCGGCCCTTTCCCCTGAGAGAGAACCAGAGATTAAGCATAAATAGAAGTACTTCTGTTTTTTTGTTTTTTTATCAAGAAATGCTCTTCATTTCAGTCCACCCTCCTTTCCTCTCGCAGCCTACCCCTCTCTCCATTTCTCTGTCTCTCTCTCTCTGGGGCCATTACTGGTGATAAACACGGCGGTTTGTATCAGCAGGATGCACCTGGCATTAACGGGAATGCTTAAGAAAGTAATTAGTGTGCTTATGTGGCTCCTCTCCTCCCTGTAGATGCCCATAGGCGGTGTAATAAATGAGCGCCAGAATCCATAGGAATAGGATGGCAGCGATTTCTGCCAGCGCCGTTGTCATCGTTCAGCCCCCCCCTGACGCAGAGCGATAGTCTTGTCATGCGTTCTGGCAAATGACTGAATCTCGCTTTGATAGATCCACAAATCCAAAAACCTTTTCCACTCCCAGCAGCGTAATGTTCCAGGCTGCACTGCGAGAGGCAAATGTTGGGTGTTATTTAAGTTGTAGAGGTGCTCCGGGACTGAACTCAAAGAATGAGTCCAATGCTTTGGAATGAATACTTAATCCCTTTTTCTTTTTGCAGAAAGGTAGTTGAGAAAGTAGAGACCACGCTTACATCTATAAGCTAACAGTAAAGGAGAGTAACTAGGAGCACATTTGTCTGCCTTAGCATTAAGAGTGGAAAGTGAAAAAGCTCAAATTTGAATGTCTACAATCACTCAGACTGCGTTTAGAGCTGTTCTACAAAGAAAGAAAGAAGAAAGCCATCTTAAATTGACTGTAAAGGCCAAAAACCAAAAATAGCAAATTGCTGATGGATTTAATTGTTGAAGATTTGGAGACGAGCCCTCATACAAGACTCCATGAAAAAGACCGCATATAGATTTTTTTTTTTCCTTTTTTGAACGCTCCAAGCAATTAAGACCATGTGGCGATGGCGCATATGTACACATCTTCATTGCAACAGCTTCCTGCTGCATTGCACCCTGGGTAATGACCCATGCAACCAATCCCACACTTTGTATCCACCAGGGGGGTAATTCCTCTCTCCAGGATGCAAATCAAACATCTGATTCTGACTACGGGGGCTTGGCTTCATCGCCCAATATTCCTTTGAGATGTCCAGAGTTGCTGCCAGGCAAAATCCCTTTGCCTTTCACACCCATGCGAGGCGCGCCTAGTGAGGCAGATGCTGTGTCCTGAGCACTCATGTGAGCAAAACGATGACACCGCTATTAGCATAATAGGCCAGGAGGCATCTGCATGCGTAGTCATTATGGATTTTTATGGGGTGTGTGAACAGAGACAAAAGCAGTTATGCTGCACAAGACACCAGTGTCAGTGGAATATCCAGCTGCTGGGATTGGTTAAAACATCCCACTCCTAGATACATTTAAGCCAAAAGCCACATTTAAATACATTTACGACTACAACAAATATGACTTATTATAAAGTATTTGCACCCCTTGAACTTTTAGATTCCAATAAAAGCTCCTATATATTTTATATGGAGTTTATGTTACCAAAGTAAGAAAGAAAATACTGCATGATTTACTACAAAATAAATTAAAGTTGCAAAAGAATATTCTTCATTCCTGTTTCATCCCCTTTGATCTGAAAAGCCAAAACAAGATAAAGCACAAGCAACAGCATTCAGAAATGATTTAACTAGTAAATCCAGCTGTGAAGGCCTCAGAGGTTTGTTAGGAAGCATTAGTTAACAAACAGCATTAAAGATGATGGAGCACAGCAGACATATCAGTGACGACGTAAGAGAGAGGTTTGCGTGAACACGAGGTAGTAAAAATGCAGACCTAAATCCATCTGAGAGTCTGTGACTAGTTGAAAAATTCTGCTAAAGTTGCAAACCTAGTAGAGACATAGCCCCAAAATTTTAAACTTCAATAGCAACAGAAGGTTGTCTTTCTTAAGTGTTGATTAAATCGTCTGTAAATAATTGCACACCTCACTCTTCCAAAATCTTTTAAAAACTATGCACTTCTTCACACGAAAAACAAACAAAATTCATTGAAGTTTGTGTTTTGCAACTTGACGAACGTGGAGATATAAATAATTTTGCAAAGCACCGTATCAATAGTAATGCCATTCATTATATTCCATCATCTTAATTAGCAGCAGATGATACCTTGAGGAAAGACTCACACATGCTAACATAAAGTGATGTGTTGCCTGCAGTATCAACAGACATATTACCATAAAACAGCTTTTAGATGAATACCAAGAGATGGGCGATTTGTATGTAAAACAGTCAAGCTGCATGGTTTCAGATAGATGTTCAGAATCGTTGGATTTGTCCAAACAAGCGATCAGTTATTTGTCATGAGAATTTTTAAGCATATTATGGGTACGAGGAGAGACTACTTTACTTGAAGGGTGTACTTTTTGGGTAATAATTAGCCTCATTATTACCGTCTTTATTACCATCATTTCTTTCTCAGATATTCAAAATATTTGTTCTGAATTACATATTTAATATCAGAACCCCTACTCCGTGCTCTGGTGTATTTCAATTTTTGTGGGATGAAGCTGTTTTTTTAGACACCCCCCTCCCTTGGTCTCTCTGGCAATATGTAGTGGTGCAAACAGCAGTCTGTGGACCTTTGACCTTACTTGCTGCAAATAGTGTTGCAAGTTCTTGCCTCAGGTCTTTCAAACTGGAATGATAGTAATAATAAAAAAGGCAAGGGAGGGTGCGCGCGCACACACATTCTGTGATCTGCAATGTAGCTCAGTGAGCTCTAAGTACCCAATCTCTCTTGTAGTAAAATTGAAGGTTTAATATCCACATCTTCCGTATTTACGACCCATCTTCAACTGATCCCCCTTTGCATACCGTTTGTTTTGCATTTTTTTCTTTAAAGTCCATTTGCATTTTATATTATTTAGCCCATTCTTGGATTCATTCATCAAATCCCCCCACCCCTTTCTCCTCATATAACCAACCTGTTAAAATGCTTTTCCTCTCTCGCTTTCTTTGTTTCCTCTTTTCATCCCTGCAGGAGGTACGAAGTGCATCCAGTGTGTGGAGACCTTCAGGGACAGATTCTGAGCTGCTACAAAGACAACGAGGGAAAAACTCTGAATTGCTCCAACATAGCAGCTCTTTACCTGCAGTGTGTTAACAACGCCAAACAGGTGTGTGTTTCCTAAAGTAAGCTGTTTCTTTTAGAACATTTTTTTTGTCTCATCTGAACTTCATTTATTCAATTTCCTCTTGTTTCGTAACACTAGTTATACCTAAAATACAGTTATTTTTGTCACTTATGGCATACAACTGTGTTTTACACACTTAATATTGTTTAGAATGAATTTATGTATCACAAAAACATTGAGCAATCAGTGTATTTTTATAAATATCCTCTCTCTTTTCTGCTTGCTGTTCTATCTGTCTTATATCCTCTTATTAACCAATCCTACATTACTGCTTGACAGTTGATATAAATCTAGTTGTGTGTGTGTTAATGTTGTCAATAAATGTGTAGGGCTCTATAAATTAGCTTGTTTCTTAACTGTTTGAAAATCCAGGTAATTTAACATGAAACTAATGCAGTCAGTTTGACTGCATTAGTCTCTTTATAATAACCATCTTTCCCCTTTCAAAAGAGTGACAAACGTGTGCATGCATCTTCATGGAACAGTAACATGTAAGTTTTGGCATTTTTCATTCCGATAGAGCAGATTTCTGTTTGGTGGAGTCTGTGTGAATTACAAAGTAGTGCCAAATGTCTGTTAGCTGCATCCTATGTTAGGCCTTATTTGGTACAACACAGTATTCGTTATCTAAAAATTTAAATTAATTTGCATGCGGTGCCTTAAAAACATTCGCATCTCTACAATGTCGTTACATTTTGTCACATTGCAACCACATATTCCAATATATTTCATTGGAATTTTATGTGACAGACAAACAAAAAGTAGTGAATAATTTAGAAGTGAAATATTTTGCAGATTTTAAATAGTTTTCAACCTTCCTGAGTCAATACTTTGCAGAAATATCATTTCACTGATATTATTTCATTGTATCTCTGGCTGTATGTTTAGATTGAACCTCCACTTTATATAATTAAATTTCCCATGAATTAAATCAGCATTTTTGTCCTTGCTGAATAAAATTATCACCACACCATAATGCTGCCACTGACATGTTTTACAATTTGGATATGTTATTTTCATGGTTATAGAGAGTACATAGAGTTTTGCATTTAGTCCAAAGGTGAATTTTTGAATTTTGGTTTCCTCTGACCAGAGTGCCTTCTTTCACAGTTCTGCAGTGTCCCCCTCTATTACTGGCAGCAAATTGCAAATGTGATTTCTTCTGACTTTCTTTCACCAAAAACTTTCAGGTTGCCATCGTTCTAGAAAGGTCAGACTATTAAAGTGGCTGTAAGAGTAAAGCCGATGAAAACAAATCCAAAGTTTCAGATGTTTATATGTCGAGAGAAATATTCTCGTTCCACTTCAACGTCATGAACCGCTTAGTGTTGGTCTTTAACGGTAAATCCCAGAAAAAGCATTGAACTTTGTGGATGTATTGTGACAAAAATGCAGAGACATGTAAGAAACGGTACTCAATTCTAATAATTTTGCGAGGCACTGTAATTTTCACCCTCTATCAAAGAATAAACTTATGCACCCATTTCCAGAACACAAGCCGACTGTATGCTTTTAAACAGGAGAGCACAGCTTCCATGAGGTTACTGGCGCCTGAACAGATATCACTAAATAGCCTGTTTGAACCTGGCAGTCTGTTTCTGTAATAGCTGCTGACACAGGCGTTCCCTTCGCCGTCTCTGTTTATATGTAATGTGATAAGTCCAAGTGAGCAGCAGACGCCACTCGGACAACACCGTTCTCTGCTCAATACAAGTGCAAATGTTGTTTTTTTTCCCACCCTCTACCTCCCACAGTCAAAACAGGATGGATCTAGTGATGTCACTCAGGCTGATATTAACCTGATTCCCCTTCTGTCTCGCGTTGCCCCCAAAAAGACTCAATTTGCATTCATAGAGCTTTTCTATTAGATTTCTTTTTTTTTTCTGCAATTGCATTGTTTTCCCGGAAATGAGGAAAACTGAGTTTTGCCTCTCTCGGTCACTCGTGGGTATTAGTATTAGATCTAAAAGTCAGATGCAGGCACATTTTTAAGCTATACATCATGTAAATTGCCCGATGTTTTATTCATCTCGTGCCGTCCGTGTGTGTTTGCACGCACGCCCAACGCCGCTACCTGTACGCTCGTCAGAATGCAGCGAGGGTACGCTCACATTCTGGCTGCTGTGTTATAATCTTGTAAATTGTTTGGAAGCAAGCCGGAGACGGCATGGTAATCCGCTTGTGTTTATCACCCGGCAGCAATCACAGCGCACTCCTGTTCATCTGGGCTTATCTGTCTTAAGACTTGCTTTTAAAGTCATTAGGTGTAAAAGAGACGGTTCCATGATAAGGCTTTAAAGGAATAATGTGCAGAATTACACAGCCGACAGAATAAAATGGGAAGGAATGAAGTAGGGTTTGATATGAGCTGATGTAGCCTCCTGATTAGGATGTTTATGCAGCTTTATCAGAGCCTAGCAGGAACCCGCTGCAAGAACAACTGCCAAAGGACGTTCCTTTTTTTTTTAGCTCTGCAGGTCAGAAGATCCAAAAGTGACCTCTAAACAGTTGCTTCTCATAAGTTGGAGACATTTGGTAGTACGGCCCAGAGAGCCTTTTTCTCGTGATAAAATCGGTTTCCCCTTCAGATTCAAAAGTTGACCAGAACACGCAGAGCCACGGGCATTGATAGTGATGTCCAAGCTGCCGTATCACCACCGATAGCGGCCCAATCCCCAAAAATTCGACTTTGACAATGCTGACCCGTCAACTGGAGACCGTAGGGCCATCAGCTGCTTGGCCTTTGTTACTGATAATTAGCCTTTTTATCGCAGCAGTCAGTGATAACATTTAGACCCACTTTTGCTCTCGTTTGTGCCCTTCACCCCTCACCACCTCTTCATCCTTTTCCTCCCTTCATTCCCCATCCCTTCATCCCAAGTCACATTTCTAATGCATTCAGCTCTTAGCAGGCTTGATAGCAAACAGTGAGAAAGAGGCGGTGGAGGTACAGATAAAGTCCCTTCTTCCTCTCCCTCTCTCTCTCTTTCAATGAATAGGAGTTTATCGCAGAGGCTGATCTCTCCATCCACTGCTTACCGCCTCATTCCATATTCTTGCTGCATGACTGCCTTTTTGCTCCCTATCTCTTCCTTCGCCACTTTATTTTTTAGGCTGACCCGTCTGTCTCCCCTGTCAGTCTCAAAAGCCTGAGCAAGATGCCCGTCTGTGTTGTCGGGCCGTGTTGTGTTTGCAGGCACTGGAATGAGAAAATGGCCCAGCACAGTCATTAAAATCCATATCTTGTCTTTAACTATTGCATTGTTGCATTTCACAGTTTATTAAATCTCAAGAGAGTCTGTGTTTTTAATTTATTGTAGTTTCTGGTTTATATTTCGCCAGACAGAATTTCAACCCTTACAACTTCTCCTACTTCATGGTTTTTTATCTTAGTTTTTTAACCGGTGTTGGAGATTTTTTTATTGCATTTGATGAGTCAATTATTTGTTTAATAAACTTAACTTTTTCCACTTATTGGAATCTGTCAAAAATGTTCAAAACTTGAAAATAAAGTACCGTAATCTTTTGTTACAGTAGTATCATTTCTTCTATTGAAACATGAAGAAAAATACAGCTTTTGATATGAGAGCATTTATGTAGTGGGTAGAAATCCCTATGTTAAACCCCACTGTTTTTGAGCTGGCTACATGCAGTAACTCTCAGTCTAAATGCCTTTTGTGACTTTAAAAAAAAATCATCTTTTGATACATTTTCACCAATCAGTGTTCTTTGTTAGGGGTCTAGCTGCTTCCCACATCTTGATTTGGCAATGTTTACTTACTCTGCCTTCAAAAAATTGGGATTTTAAGGATGTTTCTTGTCCACGGCTCTCTTCAGGCGACTGCATAGAAATGTCTGTTCTAGCTCTAGACTGTTGCTTGGTCATTGCAAATCTTTAATCCTGTCCCCATCAAAAGTCATACTTTTGTTGCAGTCTGATTTTATAAAATGAAACTCCTCCTTATTTTCAGCTTTCCCGCTAACACCTTAAGGTTTTGGGTCTGACTGATATTTGGAAATGTTTATGATTCTATCCTTGGCAAAAAGCTCTGTTCCAACTGAGTAAGAGTAGCAGCGGCGCAAAAGCTGGACTGCAATACTGAAGGAAAAAAAAAATTAAATAAAAATTCATTTTCAACAGTTTTCTCTGTGAGTTCAGGTCCCTGCAATTTAAAAATAAACATATTTCCAGGGAATTTTGCAATTTTGTTGTGTATGTAAGCATAATTTGAAAGTGTCTTTGGATCGGCTTATTTTCAAGATCTTTTCTATAAATTGTAACTGGAACTGTCCTGCAGGAGTTTCTCTCTAGTTGGTATTCCAGCAGCAACTGTTTTTATCCAATATTTATTTTATGGCTGGTTCAATAGTGTGGGAAATAAACTCAGATTCCTTCAGAGAGATCTTACAGTGCCGTTATTAAGGCGGTCACTGAGGAACAAGGTAGTTTTGCTTCTTCCTTTTTATCTACGTTATATCTGTTGTTTATATCTCCTGCTTCCTTTTTCTTCCCTCTCCCTCATCTTCTCTTAGGTGTGTTTTCTTGTCACATCTGCTGCAGAAGGCTGGTTCAAATGGTTATTGACAGGGAGAGCTAGGGATTTGTGCTCGCACTTATCACTAATATGGAATCCAGTGCCCTTGGGTCCCTTCTCTGCTTCCTGAACTCACTTCATCCTCTTCTCTTTTATTGTACTCTCAGGCTTTCTCTCTCTTTGTGTCTTCTTTCGTGTGTGAAATAATATCTTCCTCCTCTGTTTGTCTGTTGTGATTTACGTCTTTTTTTGTGTGTGCTTGCCGCTCTTTCTCTGATGCACTCTCTCCTCTCCGATTTGTCTACAGAACAAGTTGAGGACTGGGGGATAAGGATAAAGGAGGAGCAATTCTGAGTATATTGGGGGATTATAAATGGATGGACAAACTAGAGTGGAGAAGAAGAGGTATGAGTCAGCACCAAGACACGCACCTTCAGAACCCAGTGGAGCACCGAACCAAACTAGAGTCACCGAACACAACACCCCGAGAGAGAAAGAGAGATGCAGACAATAGTTTCTACCTCCTTCCCTTTCCTCTTTTTCCCTTTGTCGATCTCTCCTGTGAGTACGGCAGAGAGGCAGTGATGCTGTGTGGATGTTTTGGGCAGGAGAACAACATGGCACAACACGACCGAGCCGGGCCGTCTGTTTTACCGTAAACTGTTCAACAGCTCCAGAAAGCCAGCCAATCCCGATCACGATCACAACCCGTCTCCTCGCACATGGACAGTTAGAAAAACAAGTAATCATGATAGTAAATGTCAGTCCTACTTTTTTCTCCATAATTTGTTGTTTTCCTTCTCCTCATGCACTATAATGTACACAAATAAACATATAAGTACTTTACATTTGTTTGTTTGACCTTTGTGGTGATATTTATGTTAGTATCTGTGTTGATCTTTCACAAACAGCACATGTTTGTTTGGGGGAAATAAAAGCAAACCTCTACAGTCTTAGTTTTTTTTCTGATCCCCCCCCCTCACTTTCTGATATTAATTTAGACTGAATATTTCCCAATGCCGACCCATCCAGGCTGTACCCGGCCTCTCACCCAATTCCTGCAGTAGATGAGCAACAGCCTCTCCAAGCGACCCCGCAAGAATAGGTGGGTATAGATGACAAATTGATGAATATTTCTGATTTTAGGTCCATTAAAAATGCTAAAATTATGTGTTTGCTAAATGGCCAAAATACAAAGATTTTTTTTGAAGGTAATTAAAACTTCTGAGTTATATTGCAGGATGCCTCTGGATGTATGTTAACTTTTTTTTGACATCATCAAAAAAATCTAAATAAATTGCCCAAGATATCTAGGAGACAACTGTTGACTTTGAGCAGAAGACATTGGATGAATGTAAAGAAACTACCAAAACGTTTTACTTTGTTGAATTAAAAATTAAACAGACATGCAGTTAAATACATCTGGTATCAGGTAAAATCTTTTTCCTTTTTTGTGTATAAAATCTTATTTTTTAAAAAAGAAATGGAAAAGCTGGACATAGCTTACCTGATATCCCTCAATTTAGTGAATGAATACCGAATTATGCAATGAGATCAGCAATTTCACCAAATTTAGACACAAAAGCTTAAAATAAACAGCCGGCTTACTCTTATAGCCCTTCTTCAGCTCTTGTATTGTAGGACAAACATCAACCTCAAAAAGTATTTTGTACTTGGCTGTTTTCTTTTTCTCACTGAAAAACTACCAACTGGAACAAAAACTAATTTTTGTAACCTTTGCTACTTACTTAGTTATAGGTTTAGTCTGCTAACGTGGACATGCTCTGTGGCCCAACAACTAACTTGTAACAACAGAAATGTAAAGTTTTATAAATAGATTAATAGTTGTCAAATCAAAACTTTATTTGGGTTCATTAAATTGTGGGTGTGACTTCAGATTTCAGAGACTAAAGTTTTCAAGTATAGTTCTGCTTGGAACCCTTTTTATCATATTCCTAAATAAAAAAAAAAGTGAATTTTCTTTTTCCATTTTCTTAGTTTTGTTCCCTCTCTCTATGCCTGCTCCTACTACCACACTACAACTCTATTCTCATCTGTCAGAGCACTTTCTTTCTACTAGTTTTGTGTTCTGCCAAATTCCCGCTTGGATTGAACTAAACCAACAAACTGCATGTTGCAGAGTTTTTTTCAGTGTGGGTTTAAACACCGGTAATTCATTGACTCTTTTACAGCTGCGCTAACGGTGTGGACGCGTTGTTAAAAGGGACGCGGCCTGAGTCCGATGTGATCGCAGGTCATCACAGAGGAGAGCTTATCTTAATTCGGCATCAGAAGGAGCAGCTCTGTGATGGACAGGGAGTGTGTGCGTTTGCGTACGTGTGTGTGTGTGCATCCATGCAAGCGTGTGATTTGTTGTGACTAATCCGCCTCTGAATGTCAGTCAGCTGTCCTTCTGCTTTTTGACTTTTGGAGTCTCAGAGGGGTTACAGCTTTTCTTCTTTTGCTGTGAGTGTGTGTGTGTGTGTATCAGGAGTTTTCTAAAGGTTCGGGATTATAGATTTTGAGGTTCATGGCAGGTGTTTCTCCAAGGAACAAACATCTTTTGTTGTGTTTTTCACCAAATTCATTTCTTTACTATCTAACAATGCACCAATAATAATCCATTTAAGACCTTATTCAGGTTGTAATTAGATTACATGTCGGATATGTTAAAATATGAACATAATGATGTTAAAGCGACAAAACAATTTTTCCAAAGAAAATACCTTCACCAGGGTCTCAAATGCCATTAACTGTCTATAAAAATATAACACAATTGTTGAGTTTTGTTCCCCTGGGAAACCTTATTCCTTTAGTTTTTTGACATATGATCTGTAGTCCCAGTGTGTTAAATGCTGAGCTATTTGATCCAAAAGGACGTAGTGATTGCAATTTTTATCCGTGTTCTTAGAAGAGACATGTACATAGAGCGACCACTTCTGTGAAGCTTCAAAGTTGATCATGTTTCCTCCATGTGTGCTTGACGGCTCTCTGTTGTTTGATGACTCCTAAATCTTTAGAGGTGCCTTTTGTTTCTCGTCTGTTCTTGAATTTCTTTAGATCAGAGTCCGATGTTACTTTTTGAGATCTCTTAGCCTACTTCCTGTTGTCAGTGAAGGTTCAAGTGATCTGAATGACTTCAGAGTTTTTTTTTTATGGTAACTGCAGGAAGACTCTACTGTTAAAATGTCTGGTTGCCTATATCTTCATTTGAAAATTAATGAACTAGTTTTTTGTTTACCCATGTTACATACTGTAGTTGTTAATTTTAGCTTAAAGAACAAACGTTGCCCATCCTAGTTAAATATGTTGGTTGCAACATCTTTCTTCAGCAGGAAGATCCCATGAGTCTAAAATCAAACTTTTTGTCCTTCAGAGAAAAAGAAACGGAACATTTCATGACATCGTGTCACTCGGTGATGGCAGCATCATGCTTTGGGGTTAATCAGGAAAGAAAACATTTGTGAATCCTAGCATATAGTCACAGCTACAATGGAGCAATAACCCATTGGTCTATCAGATAAAATCCTTATATTATACATTGTAATATGTGGTACTGCATGGGAAACAAGTGTAAAGGGTGAGTATACCTCTGCAAGGCCCTGTTTATTCAGATTATATAAAAAAAAAAAAAAAAGGTTTTATGAGAATCTTTTTTTTCTGACTCTCTCCATCATTCTGCTTTTTTATGATCTGTGAAATCTGTGGAATACTTATTTTTCATTTCTCCTGGCATCACCCTGATCATTTTATCTTCTACTTTCACGAGCTTATATATCCCCGCAGCCTTCGCTGTTTCCTGCTCTCTGTATGAAATGCGTGCCTTTGTAACTCCCACTAACACCAGTTCCCGTACTGGGCTGCTCTCCTCATAAAGATAAATCTAGAATTTCATTTCAGTGCTTTTATGATATTTCCGTCCCATACTGCGTCGACTCTTTAAGAAGCTGAAAT
>CAEFZX010026577.1:0-20292 GCA_903066825.1 Alfaro cultratus | reverse complement strand
AATAAAAAAAATACAATACATACTACAATCTCCATATATATATATATATATATATATATATATATATATATATATATATATATATATATATATATATATATATGTTTTTTTCAGTACTCTACAAACTTTAAAAAATAAAGTTATTTTCTTTTACATTGATAGATAATTACATTTCTGGTAACATTCTCTATTTCTTAGTGGACTGGTGAGGTTATTGAATTTAAACATCTTAACTCAATATTCTCCTGACATAACTTCTTCTCCAGCAGAATGTTTTGTCAGACAAAACATTTGCACCCGGTTGAAACCAAAGGTAAAGAAATCTTAGGATGCTGCAGGAAGAGAAATTGATTTTGAAACAATGCACAAAACAAATGTGCTACTGAATCAGGAAGGGGGAAAAAAGTACAAAACTATATGCCAAAAGGGACCAGACCAGAACTTAACTGTATCTGCAGTGAGAGGAGTTTAGTAGATGCAAATCACCTGATACAATTAATCTACAGGAGCAGGTGTGAGGGTAAAGCCAAATGCAAGGATGCGAGAAATAAGCCAGGAAACATGCAAATGCAAACATTTGGCTTATGGTTTGTGTCCTTTATTATGGACATAAACCTTCATAAACATGACTGAGGTAAACCTGAAGCTACAATTACAGTCCAAACGTGTTTTGGACAAAATCTTTCATCATAAAGCAATCATAAGAATCTCTGGTCATGACCTTGACGGATGCATTCACCACCGAGGTCTCTCAAGACCAAATATGACCTGTGTGAAATATGAAGAAGTGTCTAATTTTTTTCTGGGGAAAATCACTGTAATGTAACTGTTGCTAAAATTTTGTCATTTTTGAACCACCCCTGTCATTTTTTCCTCAATCCCACTCCACCCTTTAAATGTTTGGCTTCAATAGTAAACTAATAAGAGGTTTAACACTCACTTTCTTTACTATTAAACTGATATTTCTGTCAGACCTTTCGATTTGAATCCACTTTAGCAATAAATCATGTAATCTGATATATTTTCCTATTTTATTATTTGCACACTCAAAGGCTGACATTCTGGCACAATGCAAAAAGTTTTGGTTTTGAATATATATATATATATATATATATATATATATATATATATATATATATATTTCACATTTTGTGCCAATACAGAACAAAGTATCACAGCTCAAAACAGAACTTTCTTTCTTGTTTCAGCAATGCATGCCGAGGCAGTTGTTTACTGGGGAACTTACAGAAATCATTACCAAAGTAGAGTATTTAATGAATCATTATTTTGTTTACATATGGCTTGTAGGTGAACTATAGTGCAAAGTACAAAGGTGGAGCTTTATGTAAAAAAGTGTTCAAATACATTTGATATTAATAGTTAATGTATAGAGCTACATTTGCATCTATTAGTTTTGAAGAACCAGGTGTTTGAGGCTAGAACCCTGAGGCAACATCTAAAACTCAAAGTTTAAGATGTGTTTACTGTCACACAGAATAGATTCTGCTTCTTTTAACATTTTTTTCTGAGTGTAACTTTCACAGCTTTTATTTAAACACAAATTGTCTACTGAGAAAAACATAATGTGCTGACAATCACAAACTGTTTGCTTCAAACAGGTTCATTTTTGCCACTATGCACATTGTAATTAGACTGCAGAGACGTTTAGGACATCTGTTCATTTCTTTCACAGTCAGAGGTTTCTTGTGGTGCTAAGGATTTCATTGAAAGCAATCTCTACTTATAGCATCTGCCATTTGTAAAACCATAAAAAGAAAAGTGAATAACAAACAGTATTTATGTGCATGATGATGAAATACAGTACATCTTTCAATGTTAGGTGATATGGCAGAATGTCTTTCTGCTTTCTGTCAAGAGGGCGAAAAAAATAGAAAAAGTTAGTGTTTTGTGTAAACTGCATTTTAACCTTTTCCAAAACTTAACCAAGTACTTTTTAATGTCTAACCTAAAACATGGACTTTGTATGACATAAAACAGCCACAAAAATAAGTAGAAATCTGTAGTTTGCAAAACGGACCAAAGATGTACTTTACAAGCTCAGGAACTATAACAGGACTGAAACTGTTCTTTTTTTTTGCAGTAATGGGTAGCTCTGTGCACCAATTTGATGACATGATATTTGGACTTATATTACATAACATGCTCATTACAAAAGGAGGAAACACTGACATTACGATTTCAGTGGGTAACTATTAGGTATAGTTACCCAAATAAAACCCTGACTTAGGCGGCAGCTCATTTGGAAAAAGAGATTTAAAATACCCTGCTGTATTTATTTACTTTTTATGTATTTATAAGGTAATTTAACTGTCCCTGTATGTGTGACATTTACAGTAACATTCAGATGGGTAAATGATTCTTCAGTTAGTCAGAACTAACTGAAGAATCATTTCAGTTAGATCAACACAAAAATCTGATTCATGTCAGGTGTTGCTAGTTCAGGTATCTTATCTTCTTCATGCTTAAATCTGAAGTCATTTAAAAAACAACAACAAATATATAATTGGAAAACCACAGTCTTACATTTTATAGATCTGTTATACAGTTTTAATTTACTATTTAAAATTAGAAATCTTATTGATTGTTGGTCTTTTAATATAACAATCTCAGTCCAAAGCAATAAACAAAAATAAAAACATGAAGGCTAACTCATTAAGTTAGCTTAATTAGACCTAGTTATCTTAGGAAAGTGAAAACATATTTAGCTTATTTAGCCCCTCCTAGACTTCCCTCCACCTCCGCAACTCTGCATGAATAAGCAGGTTTAGAAAGTGGATAGATAGGTGAACTAGTGCCAAACTTAAATGTGTCAGATCTAAGAAAAGTATGAGAGATATACTTTTCGTAGGTCAGCAAATGAACACAGCCAGTAATCCAGTGTTTTGGGGTGGTTAATGATGGGACTGCATGGTGAGATTTTCTTTATCAGGTCCAGCAGGAGTGCCACTGGCCATCCAATCCATATTCCAAACACCTTGCCTGAGCTCCACTTATCTTTTCACCCAGAATAGTGGCAGGCTTCAGACTAGCTTTATCCTCTCCATCCCCTCATTCCCTTCCACTGAATTCCTTTGTTATGATTTGGGAAGGCTAATACCTGTGCTATTCTGTGATGCTCATGAGCATCTTATCACATACAAGCAAAAGCCCTCACCTAGTTGGGGAGTAGCTTGGCTAGGCTAGCTGGGCAGTTGCTCAGACTGAGGTAACCAGTAGCAGAAAGGCAGTCTTATCACAACGTGAACAGTCATGGCGGCCGTCCCTATTCCTCTTAACACCACACAGTGTCTCAGATTAACAACACCAGTCCTCCAACCCCCTGCCTGTGCCCCTTATCCACCTCCCTGGCTCTCAAGTGCCCTTGAATAGACATCATTACTGTGATTATTACTGTTTATCAGACTGATGAATGCAGAACAAAGCGCAGTCTTGTTTTGTTTAGGAGCAGCATTGTTCTGTTTTTCGAGCCCCTTCCTGGTTTTGTCACAGAGGTTAACGAGGAACACTATAAGATGTATATTAACAAGTCTTCTGGGACAAAGTCTTCCACTGTGCACAGAGCTCAAAGTGAAATGATATGCAGCACTCCTTATACAAAAACATACCGTTTTACCTTCATTCTTCCACGGTGAATATCTGCAATACTAAAGTCTCTTATCTGATACTCTGGATTTCTGTCTTCATCATATGTCATTCATACTTGACTTTTAAAGTAGTGAATATTTTTACTTAAGAACAGGTTTCTAGAATAATTGTTTACATAGATTGAGAATGCCTGGATGTGATATTACATTTAGTGCTCCCACAGCAATGCATGCAAAATGGATATATATATATATATATATATATATATATATATATTCTGTTTTTTCAAATCTGTACTGTTTTTTTTTTTTATCAATTATTCTTCCCTGAAAGCTAACCTAAAGGCATTATGTCAGCATAATGTGCACCACTCCCTTGGAAGCATGGTCCACTATGAAGCATCTGATATTTATTGTACCAAGTACTAAAATTTGTAATTATGTATTTACTGCATAGGACAAAATCATAATGCCAAATGTTACAAGATTCATGTTTCATTAGCGTCCCTACATACTCTCCTAGCAAGAAACTTTGTAATCTGCAGGTCTGGCTTGTTTAACATTTATTTCATTTTGTTTTTTTGTTTGTTTGTTTGTTTGTTTGTTTCTGACAAAACACATGTTTAACTCTGAGTTGGAGGATCTGTTGATTTTGGCAGACAATCATGCTTCTTAATTAAATTCAAAGTGGTTTATGCAAAGACGCTATTCAAATCATACCGTCTGAGAAATTAAGTTGGAATGCATGTGAAATCCGGAGTTAAATACACTGAAAGGGGAGGGAAATCATTTAATTAAATCCCTATAGTTCACATCAGCATGCAAGCGTCTGGAGCCCTGGTCCCAGATTACATGTGATGTTTTAAAAAGCTGACAAGCACTTTTATTCAAAAGTTATTAACTTTTAAGCACCCAATTACATCTGCAGGCTACCAAGCACAGAACTTATAATCTTCTGAAGCAACTTTTGCTAAGGATCATTGTCCCTCTGATGTATGGCCATTTAATCCTTGTTGGGGATGACAGATGAAACATAAACCTCATCATATTAATGAGATTTTGTCTTTTTATTCCTGAAAGTTAAAGCAAAACTGTTAATACAAGCAGCTATGCATTCTCCAAGTGTATGTTGATATATTTTCCATGCACAAGGAAGTGAAAAACTGATTATACAGCTTTCTTTTTGATGCATGATACATGAAAGAAAATCAGACTGTTGAGTAGATTTCCAAAGATTATCAGAGATTTGCCATCATGACAAGGGATAAACTAAAAGGTGAAGGCAGATTTACCTTGAGACACAGGTAAACTTTATTTTTGATTTATTCATCTTAACAGAAACCTTAGAGGTTTTCATCAGTCTCTGAACTTATCTTTTGATTACAGCATAGTTAGTTGGTATTTCATCCAAGACTTTTTGAAAATGTTATTTGTTTTCTGTTTGTAAAAGGAGTGCTTCAGATTATGGCAAATTCATGAGGGAAATTTGGATCCTAAACGTGTGCACACTAGAGTTTACACATCATCTAAATTATGAAAGTAGACACAAAGGCTCTTTAAGCAAATAATGCCTCACAGAATCAACACAATCTGCCTTAATTTACATGACTAATTCTTAATAGATTTAGGGGAATGTCTACCTGTATTCTGTATATTTTAAATGGTTTAAAGTCAGAGCAAAAAATGTTTTTACAGATGTGGCAACCAGAACTCTAGGTATTATGCATAAAATACCATCTGCTGAAAGTTGGTGACAAATGCAACACAGGATCAAACAAAATGCAACTATTTCAATAAAAAAATAATAAGCACTCCAAAAATGAAAAAGCAAACAAACAAAACAAGTCAGATATGGCATGGAAGTTGAATTTCCCCCCTATTTTTGTGAGGTATGCCTGCTACAGGCAAATCATTTTTCAATTTCAAAACAGTTTTCAAAGTTGTGACTCAAAAGTCTTTGGATCTCTAAACATACAGAACATGAATCTTATAGTGAAAGGTTGATTTAAAAAACAACAAAATTTCAATAAATTAACTCTAAAGAAGAAATATCTGTATTCCTCAACTTACAGTAGGTGCACTGAAGGAAACCCACCAGATCCGACTGTTGCATAGCGAATGAAACAAGTGGTATTCCGTTAGCCTGCAAGAGCCCAATCAGTATACATCCTACAATAGACATTTTCTTCGTTGATTAAGTGAAATTAACATGATGTAATCACACATTTGTTTCTTTATTCTGACATAATTAACTTCAATCAATGTTTTTTTTTTTTCAATTGGTGCTTTTGAAAAACAAGTAGCAGAATGAACGCACAAAAACATGAACAAAAAGAAAAATACATATTGCAATTGCTTAAATAGTTTCCTCTTAAATAGTAACTCCACTTCACAAATACACTTTTCTTGTAAATCGGTACATCTTGATCTCACCTGCCACTTAATTTTTTAAAAGTCAGTTTGGGTATTTGTCAAAGCAGTGAAATTCTGCAAACCAGGTATGAGGCAGGAAGCCTGTGGCATAAAATTGTCATTGCAGAGACTGCAGGGGATATGATGGACTTGGGTCAGTTGTCAACCAAATGACAGGTCTGACCAGTCCTTGACTGGCTCCTGGGCGCATAACTCAGCTGCAAAATCTCCCCTGCCAGGTAATATTGTGGTGTAAGCATCCTAAACTTTTCTGGCTTTTGTCTGCAGTTTCACAGCACTGTATGTGATATTTTTGTCAAGTTCAAAAGGATGTCTTAGTGTACTGGTAAAATGTTCATTGATGCATGGATTTTTACAGATAGTCTCTAATTTTTCTCACTTTGTAATATTCAAAAGAATTCATAGTTGACTCTATGATTGCGCGAACATCTTCAAGCAATGACACCTTCTTTCGTGCTTAACAGCTAGCCTGATGTGTTTTTTTTCCTGCTGTGTCTGTTCTGATATCCACTACTTCAATTTTGTGCTCAGTTCAGACGTGCCGCCGCTCACGAGAATCACACACTGCGTGTAGTCCATCAAGTGGCTGGGGGGCACCAAAAAAAATTAGGGTCAGGAAAAATACTTAAAATTAATTATAATGACAACATATTTAGGTAAATTTACATGATGCATATTAATAGAAAAAATTAATATAAAAACGTAACAAATTTGCTCCCAAAAAGATGAATCTCCTCCAGTCTGCCTGCATGGTTGTTTAACTGAATGTGACAAAGTTCTGCGTCCTTTGAGAATTTTCTCATGACAAAACATGTTGAGAATAAACAATTCTGTGATTTTTATCTCTCTTTTAGCTAGTTTCAAAGCTAAAGCTAAAGGATATGACATGTTAGGAAATGCCCTCAAAGCTAAGGTTAAAGGATATGACATACTAGGGAACGCCCTCTTTAGGGCGTAGCTTGGATAGAGGCTAACAAAGGAGATCACAAACTGTTCTTAGATGCCATTTTGTCCTGCTAGCTCCTAAAGGTAGCAAGAGAAATGGACCAGCTGTATTTTGATATTAATAAATGGAATTCATGAATTCAACTCACTGACTCTTCCTCAACCTCATACATCAAGAACTTAGCATGGAGAACGGATAATTCTCCACAACCTTGATGTGATGCTTTTCCTCTGTGCAATATAAAAACTGTATCAATTTAAAAAAAATAAATAAATACATCTGTTTTGTTTGTACTCTCGTCTTGTCTTTTTTTGTTGGAAGGACCTTTTGCCATCACTCTTCAGTTTGCTGTACAGAGATTCCTTATAAGATTCAAGTTCGGACTACTACTAGTTACGAACATGTTAGTTAAGGTAAACGATTTCTGCAAGCCTAAATCTGAAAGGGGAATGAATAATTTCAGGATTATAAGTATGTATTAGCTTATACACATAAATATGAGTAGTTCACAGCCTGTGTAATGTA
The DNA here is from genome assembly GCA_903066825.1 of Alfaro cultratus. Classification (NCBI taxonomy): domain Eukaryota; kingdom Metazoa; phylum Chordata; class Actinopteri; order Cyprinodontiformes; family Poeciliidae; genus Alfaro; species Alfaro cultratus. Next base: position 12,783 of record CAEFZX010026577.1, on the reverse strand, counting down.
ACTTGTTCCAACCCATAGCTCAAGTCTTTGCACAAGCTTGAAATAACACACACATCTGTTAAAAGATCCTGGGTCTAAAAGACCCTTAAATCCCCCAGTCTGCAGCCGAAGCCACTAGGCTTGATGATAAGTCATAGTCTTAAAGCTGACGTGAAAGTGAATAACTTCCACCCAAGCCGATGGTTTGTCAAAATACACTTGCTTTTAATCTTCTTATTGGGGCCAATTCCAGCCCTTTAAGGAGAAACAGGAAAAATGTAAATGACATACAAATGAGGAGTAATTCTGATTTCCTCAGTCCGCTTGTCCCTCAGTGACCATATCCAATTTTCTGAGTTGTATTATCTGGCTTGGTGAAGTGGTCAGCCCACAAAAAGAGCTAATATCTGCCAGACCAGCTGCTCTGTAAAGACTCAGAGAAAGTTTGATTCATATTTTCCCCCTTTATCTTATTTAAATAGAAAGACTTGAACTATTTTTTAAAAAGTACAATTATGAGCATACTTTTCAGGCAAATAGAAACACAAGCTGGGACCACCATCTAGTGAAATTCCTTTTTAGCATATTATATTTTCAATAGCAGACTGAACATTCATTATTTTTTTCTTTACCACAAAGCCAGACTTTATGGTTAACATGCGTAATAATTGTTTCTATTTTAAATGCATTTTAACTCTAAACTTTGAACATGTAATTTTGATGGTTTTGCGGATAAAATGGGCTTTTAAAAAGTGTATAGCTGTGTTTTCTGCATTTTCTAATGTGTGAATCAAACAATATCATGACATAAGTATGTCAGTGTCTTTTATCATAATATATATATATATATATATATATATATATATATATAGCCAGTAAAGTTAGTAAAGTCGTTCATTGCCATGTACTGTAGCAACAGTGTTTTGAGTCAGAGGGTCCTTCACATTTGTTGCAAGACTGACTGCTGTCAGAGGTTCTTCCTACAGCATTATCATCTACAATGGCACTTTGAAGATACTTGAACATGAGTTATGACAAAATGTAATTTCTCTCAGTGACAAAGTATTATAAGTATTATATTATAAGTATATAAGAAGTAACAAATGGTCAGTTTGATTGGCAAACGTCAGACGTTTTGTGGTTGTGTAATGGTCTGGGGGACATTTCCTAGGACTTTTAGTACCACTTGAGCTTTGTTCAAACACTAACTCTCACCCGGGTTTTTCTGATGACCAAACCCATTCCTTTTGAACACAGTGTACCCATCTTTTAATGCACTGTACCACAGAGCTCAAATCATATCAAACTGGCTTCTTGGACAAGACAAAAAGTTGGAAGTAGTTCTAGATCATTAATATGCAGCCTACAAATGAGTCTGTCATGTCATTATGGACAAAAGTACTTTCGACACCTTGTTGAATGCATGTCATAAAGAATTGAAGCCATCCTGAAGTAAAAGGGGGCCAAACTTGGTCTGAATAATGTGCAAAAAGCAAAGTATTCATAGAGGGTAGTGAGTGGGAACACTTTTTTTTTCTGAACTCAGCCCTGTTAAAGTGAAGTACCATTGGGAAGATAAGAGAAAACTAAATAGTGCCAGAAACACAATTTAGAAAAAACTACAGATAATATGTGATGATATCAAATGACAAATATTGTGTTTGTCAAGCATTTAACTTGCTTCAGAATATTTTACCTCACTGATATAAGATAAAAAACTCGTTTTGGGATTGTAAGTTCAGATCATAATTTTTAGCTGGCAAACTAAACACATGAATGAATTTCTTGAATAGTCTTCCCTTTTTCTACTTTTCAAATCTGTTTCCCATACTTCAAAATATATGGTATTGATCCAGACTTGAAGTCAGATCAGATAGTTAGTGAAGCAAGAACGTTCCAAAAATCTTTGAAACAAATTGCCTAAAACGCTATGAAGGTTTACTAAAAAAATGTCTGCCCTAAAACAAAGATCAAAGTCACAGGGATTCAAAAAGGATTGTTTAAAACATTTGAACAGTACTGCAAGTCTGTAAGTGAGATTCATTTTAGCCACCTGTCCATTCTTCCAGGATGCTAAACTACTGAATCATGGAGAACATGCACCTTGGGCATGCAACATACTTTTAAAAATATCAAGTTTTGTGGGGCTTTATGAAAGTCACAATGCTGTGAACTTGTGAAAAAAAAAGTTTCTCACGGAAAAAGCCCACATATGGCTGATCATGCCCTTCACAATACCTGCCATCAGATTCCTATTAATAGTCCTAATATATAACATTCTCAAGTAAATATAAGGTCATTCGCGTCACTCATCACTTTGGGTTACCATGGAATAATGGTCCTTCAAGAAGACATTGGAACATAATTGGTTGTTCCTCCCTTTGGGGCTTTGAAAAGCTTCGAAGTGTCAAGGCAGCCATACTGAAAGTTTAAGTATTGACGTAAAAAAAATGAACCGTGACCTCTGCCATAATGAAAGGTCAAAATCTCAAATGCGTTTTCCCAAAAGGCGTCCTGTCAGTGGATATCGCAAACAGCATTAACCCAGCTTGGTGGCACTCCTGTGGAAATCCCACTTGCAATTTTCACCATCTAAATGAACTGTCATTCTCATGTCATAGTTAACTCTAACTGATTCTGGGCTGTTAATCTCCTAAGCAGATATTCTAAAAGGACACAGAGATAAAATATATAAAAGATGGGGGAGAGGAAATCTCGAGGAATAATTTAGAACAAATTCATATTTAGGTCACTTGACAGTCATTGTGGTTCATTTCTGAACATTTCAAGCTTATGTCAGAAATATTATCCAGGATTCAGTGCCGTCTTTAACAGACATTTTGACATAATCTGCATTAGGCACAGATTTTAAGTGTACAGCACAGAGAAGTTGTGGATACTTATGGCCATATTTCTTTGGTATTCAAATGTCGTTCATATTTAAAGCATAGTCCCCTCTACTCTGTTGCATGTAACTAACTTCCTTAACAGTTTAAAATGAACCAATTACACAGTTGGATGACCATTATGACTACATAAGTGAGCAGAATGACTGAGCCATTGAAATGGCTTTTCCAGTATAAAATAATCTTAAATCCAAATGGCATTATGCAAATGATGACGACTATTAAGACAAAAAAGCAACGCTGATTGGCGAGTAGCACTGCCGCATATGAGCTTAGAGTTTTCCCCAGCCAAAAATTGAATGTACTAAATGTAAAATGTGAAGTAAAGTTTAAGGAAGGAAAGTGCAGCTTGAAAAAAAATCTTTATCTTTTCTCTCTTTTTCCATTTCAGCTGTCACAATCATTCAAGCCGTTTCTCAAGCTTATTTCCATCGCCACATCTTGCTTAGGGCTCTATTCATCACAGTCCACATCTGTGTCATAAATGATTGATGCATGTGCTTGATGGCAGCCAACTGCAAAATAGTTACATCAAAAATGAGGATGTTCTTCACAGATCGGCTTCACATTTACTATTGTCAGTATTTTGCTTGCATAAGCAGTCCACTACCCGACTATTGTCATTTGCTTGCATAACCTTATATTCTCTCTCATGTCTCTTGATGAAGAGACAGAACAGGGCAACCATGTTATTTTTTTAAACCTGATTTTCTTTTTCACATTATGTTACAATTCTACTTTTGAGTTGTAGTTGTACCATGATCAACAGTATCCATGGAAAATGCTGATGTAAAAGATGCAGATGGACTGGATGTATTTCTCTGCAAATTTTGTATGAAAAAATTACAGCTTAGGGTTACAACCCAAATCCATCATGTATAAATTTGGCTTCTCTTTCTGAATTGTCAGCAATTTTTTTTCATTTAATGATCTCTGCTGGCTTGGTTTGTCATCAATAAATCTCACGAAACTATTGTTCAGCTTGGAGCAGAATTTTTTTGGATATAATTTTTTCAGAGTTCTCTCTCCAAAATGATCACTTTCTACTTAAGGTTGCAACCTTTTAAAGCTTACTGCCTTAAATAGTTTGTTTTTGTTGTGTACATTTTCTTTTCAGTGACATGGTTTTTATGTCACTCATAGTTATTACTCTTATTACTCTACAGTATATTGCATTTTCCCTTCTGCCATTTTCTCATGTATCTCCTACAATGGACATTGAATTGGATTTGTTTTTGTTTTTAGAAGCTTGTTTTGAGGCCCTTCAACTGTGCTAGCCTATCCTTTTATCAAATTACGCTGGAGCGCTGACACTTTTGTCCAACTTCCTTTTAGTGAATGATACAAGTGATCCTCAATTAAGGAACTCATTAAAGTCATTGGATAAGTCCCTCTTTCCCCAGGGGATGTCAAGAAACTCATTAAATCCCAAGTTAGGTTAAAGTCCCCAGCACTCACTGTCACATTACCACTGCAACAGATCTAATACAGTGTAAGTGAGGCAATTGTAGTACTTGAGACTGGTCTTGAGACCATTTTTGATGGTCTCGCATTTGGTCTCGGTCGCTGAAGACTCTGGATTTTATTTCAAGACCAGTCAAGACTGCAACTGTGGAAATATCACTAAACTTACAGCATACTGTCCAGTTTACTTGCTAACATGTTTGTTTTCACTGGAAGCAAAACGTGCCGATTAAAATCCAAGCAATAACGTGACTTACCAATTATGTGTTATATATATGGGACAACACTGTGTCCAAAAGTCTGCAATATAGTGATGTGACATTCACGAGTGATCGGAGTCTTCTGAACTTCTCTTTACTAAGAAGACAGGACTGGAGCCTCACTGGGAGCTCCAGTCCTTTGTTCTTGTAATGCTCTGTGTACACTGCAGTAGCTATCATTATTTTTATTTAATTATATACATTGATATTTATTTAATTACCAAATAAATAAAACACAAGAACAAAAGAGCACGCAGAGCATGCGCATTGCTCATTGATTGTTTTTGTTCAAAGTGGCGAACAGCTGTAATGTCTGCCATTATGGCAGACATTACAGCTGTCATTATGGTAGACATTACAGCGTTGTGCTGCCTGGCTTTATGCAGTGTTAGAGAGGCTGAGCACAGTCATGGTGACTGTGTTTATGCAGTGTTAGAGAGGCTGAGCACAGTCATGGTGAGCACCTTGTGCTTGGTTACTTCTTGCTTGTTGCTCTTTGGTGAGTGTTCATATTTGAGCGTTGTTTACCGTCAGGGCATTGCCTCAAATCCTATGTTTAATGGTGCAGACAGTGGTGATTTCTGACATGAATGATATGGGCAAATGCCCAGGGTATTATCTTTTTAAATAAGCAGAATAAAGAGTTTGTTCTGCTTTTAATGTTGGTTAAATTTATTTCAGCTTTAAGTATTTAATATCTAGGTGTTTTTATAGGAATGTGAATCTTTCAGATCAATCTGATTAGCAATTTTGATCATATTTCACATTTTATTATGGCACGGAGCGTGGGGGACTCGGTCTCGACTTCCCTCGGTCTTGGTCTTGACTTGGTTTCGGACCCTAAAACTCTTGGTCTTGTTTCGGTCTCAATTTAGGTGACTACAACACTGATGTGAGGCGTGGCAAAACGAGGCAAAGCAGACATGACAAGCTATGTTTGGTAGCAGAAATTAGTCTCTACAGTGGAAAATGTAACACAGTGGATGCACATTTTGTGCAAAGCACGATACACTCACTCTCCCTGACCTTCTCCAACAGAGGCACTTGACTAAAACAAATGATGAACATCTGCTGTGGAGTCAGGATAGGAGGCAGAGAGACACAAACTCATCAGGAAGCCTAAATCAGAAGACTACTTTAACCCAGGGTACAATGCCCTTTACACCCTTCTCCACAGGTCTTGATCCAATAGGTAGTGAAACAAACTTGACATAAAGATTTCGACCTTGTTGGAATGATTCTCCCTTTAGGAATGTTGGGGGGCACACATCATGAAAAATAAACAAAAACAAACAGTAAAATAAAAGTTTAAGGAAATTGTTCAACAAGACAAACACTTGTGCTGCTTCTAATTTTGGCAGGGGTGAATGTATCTAGTAAATGAAAGCAGATTCTTTTTGCCTTACTATTAGCACAAATGAGTTATATTAAGCAGCAGGAAAGTGTTATTAAGGTTCAATGGTCTTAACATGCACATCTGGTTTAGTAGCACTTACAGCTAAATTATAAATAACTCATCTTGGCTAGAATGAGCAAAGAAATTAAGTACAAAAGCGGCAGAAATGTAGTGCTTTCAAAGTTAAGCATTTTCAAACACAAAATAGTATTCATGCCTGAGAAATGTTGCCTCTGCTGACATTGCACATCTTATTCCAAAAAAAGTGATGTAGTTAATTCATTCAAGCAGGTGGTTTAGAGCAGCCTTCCTGATCCCAGCCCTTCAGTGCATTCTGATGTTTGAAGAAGCTGAAATGCAAATGTGAATCTTACATGCATCACCACAAAGCACCTGCTTCCCAAGCCTCCCTTGTTCATGCATTCTGTGTCATATTCAAACACTTTTTTCAAAAGAATTCAGGAACTGAGACTTTCAGCAAAAGATAGCGAGGATTAGACATATGTAATTATGAATGTATTGCTAGAGTGGGTAAGCATAATGTATTCATGAATACCAAAATACTTCAACAATGAAGTTGTTCTGTCACTGCACAGGAATAGAGTTGCTATTGTAAATGCTTTATGACCTTTTCAGTGCTGCAGGAGAAGAAGTGCCTTAGTCCAAAACAAGCTTATATGTGGGAGGTAAATTGGATACAGCTGTAAATTTAGATAAACTGATACTTGAATATGTTGTTTATAAAATTATTGTTTGTTATATTCTAACGATGTACGTTTGGTTGACTAAAACACCAACAGCCAAAAGGCAAATAAATCAGTACAAACCTTTCAGATTAGTAGGTCAACCATATGTTTACAAAAGTCATACAGAAAAGCAGTTGGTATAAAGAAAAACTTTAGCTATACTTTATAGGTTTAATTAGTACTTCTTAAACCTATTGACCCCCATCGAGTGTAGCTAACAAAATGTGATTAAAAAAGGCAAAACGGTCTGCAGACATAACCAAGTAGCATGTTTATGCAAAGACTGTATGAGTGAGAATTTAATTAGCACACACATTACTGATTTTGCCAGCAGACGGGACATCAATCTAATGAATCTAATTACACTTGACATCACTGGTAATCATCCTTTCTCTCAGGTGTTGTAAACGCTCTGCTTTCATATTGTAATAACAAATGTTTCTTTGTCTTCTTCTCCCAAAGGATACTTTTCATTGGGGGAAGAGCAGTTGTCTCTGTTGAAAAACCTATTAAGTGTTAAAAGGAAGAGCAATTGTCATTGTAAATGAAGTTACCAAATATAAAGTTATCCATAAGTCAAAGATATATACACCTTCTCAGCTCACCCAAGAGCCTCCGTATTCGTACCTACCTCATTTTAACAATATACAGTTTCCATTGACTGCAGGCTATGCATTTAAATAGGATATTTAACATAAGTGCACTAGTATTCTGCTGTGTATAGTGGTCAATGCTGGAAGATCCTGGGTCATCAAATCTTAATGTAAGCATATCTGTTTTCAAATTCATTTCATAACCTGTTAGCTAAAAGCACTATTTTCCAAAAGCAGTGGTTAAAAATCTGCTTGTTAGCTGAACCTATTTATTTAATATCAAATTTCAAAAACAGACTTTGTTATATATCTATGTGGTATTTTTTGTTAATATTTGATATTGCTGAACGGAAATGTGACTAGTCTAATCCACATAAACATAAATACATAAATACATAAATACTGCCAGTTACAAACTGCCTTCAATTTGTTTTGTCTTATATGAATGCTATGTGATAACACATGCTAGTTGTGTGTCGAAAACAGAATGTGCATAGCAGCTTAAAAAAATGTATGTCCCAGTAAATAGTCTTCAATTTGTTTATAAAAAAAAGTCATGTAGAATTATGGAATTTTTTTTAACACATTGGCATCAAGTTTTTTTGTTTGTTTGGTTTTTTTGTTTTGTTTGTTTTTTTCTTCAATTTGATAGTCTGCTGCATGTGAGTTGTGCAGTCAGACTGCTACAGAAAGTACTTGTTTGTTTTTGGAGATCTTTTATTGATCAAATGCAAATGTTTGCTTTGAACTCAACCATTAAAAATACACAAATTAGCCATTAAAACTGGAGGTTTACATGTACCTGTGCCTGCAAAGATGATTACCAATAAAGAGCTCAAGCCTAAAAGTCCAACCAGAACTGAATTATAAATAGTAGCAATAATTGTAATATTAATACATATAACAACAACAGAAAATATGTTAAGAGAATTTTAGGGAAATGTGATTGATAATTTGGATATATTTGGTAAGCAGAAATAATCAATTATAAGTAAATTACAAAAAAAAGTTTTTTTTAGTCAAATGTAATATTTTAATCTTTAAGGTTATATGTTTTTGTTTTTTTTTTTGTTTTTTTTTTTTGCTCCAAGCAGAAAATAACCATAATAACAGAAAGAGGCTGGGAAACATCTGTTTGTGGATAATTTATCTATATAATGAGTTTCACTTTGTGAATTGAGTCACTGAAAAACCTCAACTTAACAAGAACATAATTTATTGAGGTGCACCTGCAAGAAGCTAGCAGAAAACAGAGACAAGTGTTGTCTAATAACATGATGAATACACAAATTACTTCAAGGTGCTATAATCTGTTGAATGCTAAATTGCTCATTTTAAGGATGTCATTTTGTTTTACAATGTTGAAAAATTTATAATATGTCTCAATGGTGAAATTACTTACTTTGTTCAGTGTAATTAAATATAAAAAAGAATTTTACATACCTCCTCCAATGTCTTGATTCTCCATTTGGCTTGTTCTAACTTTTTTAATGATGTCAAACACACACACACTCACAAAAGAAAGAGATATGGCCATTTGAATATTGGCACTCTGAAAGCAAGATTAGGCAGAAGACAGGTCTCACAATTTCAAAAGAATTGTTCCCAAACCTGATCATCTATCTGAGGATGTTAACCAAGGCTATTCATGTATATTAGTCTGCAGTAACCCAATCCCCATCGTTAACTGTCAACACGTATGACTGGAAAGATGAGCTCAGCTTTGCTCTGGCTTATTTAGCTAGAAATGTATATTTGAAGTTCTCAACTTGTCCTTAATTTCGCAATAAGAAAATGAGCTTCTGTCTAATAAGCTTTTGTTATGGAGTCATCTGTGACCCCTGAATTTTTGTCTTATTAAGTCATGTCTAAATACATGCAGGACAATTTATATTTCGCAGTGTTTCTTTCAAACTTGTCTTTCATTGGCCAAAGCCAATAACCAAAAATCTAATTATTAGCCAATTAAGCCTATAATGTTAATCTGTTGTGAGTTTCCCAATCCTCCCAAAACATTTCAGATTTACTTTGTGAACAAACTGAATTCAAACACAACTCATCTTTTTTTTATCTCAGATTGCAATTGTTTGGTTATCTTAAACAAAAAACAAAAAAAATAAAAATCATGCTGTGTTTTCATGATTAACCCTCTTAGAACATAATTTTATACAGCAAAGTTCTTGATAAAACAGGGACAAGTTGAAGATAAATTTGAATTGAATTAGACTGAAGATGGACCTGATGAAACGTATTGAGCATTGTAGTTTAAAACGGGCTTCCTTGCATCAATATTTGTTTGAAACAAAAATCAAGTGTTTACCTTTTCATAAGATATGTTGAAGAGGACTAAACAAAGGCTGTTTAGTCAATTTCTCTAAGATATTTTATAGCCAGAGCTTTTCTTGCCTTTAAAGATTGTCAGCATAGTGTGTAAACTGTCTGCAGTAATAAAATGCAGGAAGCTGTATTTAAAAGCTTACAGGAGTTTAAGGGTTGTATGGGAGCTGCATAAATTGAGAATATCTAGTTATTCAGCTAAGACATCATGGTGGAATGTCTTTCTATTCTGGTTTGAACAATCCAAAATTTATTTTCCATTTTCTGTTTTATAAGTCTAATATCTAAATCAAAACTACAATACATCAGCTTTGTCACAAAAATAGGACCTAGTAGCTAGGAACTGAGATGACCAGAATTTAGTAGTGAAGGCCAGATTGTGCTGGCAGGCATAATCTGAAGTTTACAAGATTAGAAGGGTGCAAGGAACCTCTCATTGTGCTCAAATGAAAACTGCCATCCTGTGCTTTCCAATATGTGGAGAAAGAAGAAAACCAAGAGGGAGCATGGGTCTATATGCCTTCACCCTGGCCTCCCTAATGCCTAATCAGCCACCCAGTGGGACAAATTCAGCTGGAACAGCGGCTGTCACCATGAAATGTAAAGACTTGGTCAGACTATTTCAAAATTTATTAACCCCCCATAGCTTTAACTTTCACATGCTGAACCTAATAAACTGTTACATGTAAAATAATCTTTTACAGAAACAGAAAAGTCCGTCTGGTGTAGGGGTAGTTTTGTAAAAAAGAAAACCGCACATGAAGTGGTGATGTGGCACGCTGTGTAACAAGGCTGAAGATGGACAATTTGAAAGAAGTGGCAAATAGAAAAGGGGAAAAATGTTTGTTGTAATCCAATTGATGTCTCAATATTATATATATTTCTCTTGGACGTCTGTGTGGTGTTACAAGTCTTAAATTTAATTTGTAATACACTTGAAAAGTCTACATTTGTGAAAAAATATTGGTCATTAATTGAATTATTCAATTGCTTTAAAGGGATTCTGATTTCTCCTTTGATTACTGAGAAAGAGTTACATTATTTTTGACTAGCCAAATTTTAGTGAAATAATCAATTTAAATATTAATCTTTTCAAAATTTATACGCCGGTTGAATTTCTTATGTGACAAAAGTAGCTTGAAAGAAATTATTCTAAATCTAATTCTGCAGGGGAATCAATAAATTTGTTTTGTTAAAAAAAGGTTTTTTGGCTCAGACAGCGTTTATTTGAGAATAATTAGATAGGAAAGTGGGCAATGAAAGGGGGAAGACGTGTAGCAAAGGTCATAAGGCCGGGACTCGAACCTGTGACATCTGCGTAAAGGACTAAGGCCTCTGATGTGAGTTGTGCTTTACCCCTGAACCACCACAGCACCCCAATAAATTTGGGGTGTGATATTTAATTTCACTCTGCATTGTTGGGCATTTTGATTAATGTTATTTATCATGTAGTTTTATGAGTGCTCTGTACTGTAATGGGGTACAAGCACATGTCACAAATACTTTTGGTCTGTACTGTTTTTGACTAGTTTGATTTCTAATTTGTGTCCATCGTCACATGAGGAGATAAATCAGTTCACATTGTTGGACCTGCTACAAGTCTTTTTTGTTTAGGCTGTAAAGCCGGGCACAAAAGAGCGTTCAGTGTTCTCTTTCTTTTAATTATGCCCATGTGATGTACTGGCTGTGAGCTACACTTCGCCTAGCTTCCCCTAATCTGATGGCAAATAAGGCTGACATCAATCTCACCGTGTCAGAAAATGTAATGGCCTCACTCTCTCTTCTCTCTTTGGTCTACATTGATGCAAGACAGCTATTCAGCCCCAACTCCCCTCTCATCCCTGCTTTACTTTTACCATTCATCACTAGAACTCCCAACAGATGAGATCGTTTAACACTGGGCATGAATGCTGAAGTGCACTCTCTCGTACTCACTGAGAGGAGCCTGTGTGATTTGGAGTTCAGTGCCTGGCTTCAAAGGAATTTCTCACTGGGATGGACATTTTAATTGGACCATTAACTTTTGGAAAGACGCTTCCTGATATTTTGATGAGTGTATTTTTTTTTTTCCCAACTCAAAATTCAAACACAGTCCTTCAGATACACCTCTGATAACATCTTCATGCACACTTTTTTCACCTTTCCCTAGACTTTTTCTCCTGAGTGCATTAAGCTGTACCCTTGTTTCTGTCTCAATGCAAAACTGAATAGGATGGAAAAGTGTAAATTATGAGAAGCAGATTTGAAGCCCTCTTTTGTTAAGTAAAAGCATTATTTGGATCTATCAACTGGATCGATTGGAATGTGTGTAGGATTTTGGATTGAATTGACTTCATTTGCCAGAGCCTTGATAAATGTAAATTGGCACTATATAAATTAATTGAATTGAACTGAATTATTGTCAAGAAACACATAAAATAACTTTTATTGACTGCCAATCAGACCACAGAAAAGCAATTTAGAACACAAAATGTTTTGGCAGTTAGTAACACTAGACAGCAGCCAATAAAAACAATAGAGAGGGTTGTCAGTTGCTACTAATTAAATGTAAAAATGATATAGATCAGATGGTCTTAACTTTTTCTTCAGTTTGAATCACAGTGATGGAAAAAGATATGTCCGACACGGTCCAGCAGGTTTTTGTCCATCCTACAATTTCAATATTTTACCAAATTGCAGGTTCTGTCTCTCAACCCACTTGGGGATACGTACACAAAGGAAAGAAAAAGAGATACATAATATGTGTAAAGCACTGCCGTAGTAGAAATATTAAAGAGTATGTCACTGAAAAGTTCTAACACTGGAGTTACTGTGTTCTTAATGTTTAAAAATTGGTGACTGTAGGTTTTCAAAGGAAAACAGGAGTCTTATTAAAAGTCCATATTTGATTGATTTGTCACATGTAAGAAAATATTAGCATATGTTTTGATCTGACAATGGTTTGTTCCTTTGCAGACCATTTTTCTGTGAAGTAGCATGAAAAGGCAACTTGACTAAAGTAATCAAGAAATAACTGAGATGAGCTATGAGGGGGGCCCGCGCCCCCCCCCACACCCACAAAGAAAAAAAAAAAACAAAGAAAAAAACAACAAAAAACCCGAA
>CAEFZX010026575.1:0-11931 GCA_903066825.1 Alfaro cultratus | reverse complement strand
TTATTTCGAGTTTCTGTGTCCTCTGTGCTCTCCGTGTTGTCCTGTCTCCCCTTGATTGTTGCCAGGTGTGTCTTGTTCCCTTGATTGCCTCCCTGTGTATTTAGTCCCACCTGTGTCCTGTGTTCCTCGTCGGGTCCTCGTCTGAGTTCGTCTGATGTTAGCCTGTTTAGTCCATTCGTTTGCCTTGTTGCTACCTGTTCTGAGCCCTGGTGATTGCTCTGCAGTGCTGCCCTGGTTTGTTGGACTACCTTTGGATCAGTTATTTATCATTAAATATAAATAATAATATAAATAACCGCCTTCACCACAACACCTCATGACAAATATATCAATATGAATAAGGTGTTCAAATCTAAGGCTAAAGGAAGTTGATCTTTGTGACTTAGTCCAACACATTCCAACACTAAAATGTGTTTTTATGAGTAATGAAGTTGATGGTCCGGGTTTCAGGTCAGTAATTTGACTTATTTGATGCAATTCAAACTTGTTGATTTAGTTTGAAAGAAAAAGATGTCCCAAAAAGTCAATATGACAATGGCATCATTAATTCAGATTTTATAATTCCTGCGTTTCTCAAAGTGGCTGTCCAATAGACAGACGCTCTGTCTGCTTTCAAGGCCAAAAACAACTAAACAAACTCCAGCTCTTCATTCCCTGTCGCACTTTAAAAAGAGGAAGACAAGGTTATTCATCTCCACACCGACCTCAATATACCAGTAAAGCACAAAATACATATTTTAAGAACAAAACAAAAAAGTAGTCAGCAGCTTTATTGCTTGCCTACTTATTGTGCTCTGGATGTATGGAGTACTCCAACGTTTTGAATTGCAATTCTGTCCATTTTGCATATTTTCCCAGATGATAAGAACCATAAAGCAGCTGAATATGAGTAGTTAGTTTTGCCTTTTTTCTTATCTGCTCTGCTTCCATTTCCACATCCTCACCTGTAAACAAGCAGCAATTTACCCATCAGGATTTAATTATGAAATTTTCCCAATGGTCTCAATCAGGCAAAAATAAATAAATGAAAAAATCCTTTAAAAACCTTTATTCCTAATTGCAGATGTTAGTTTGGAGCTAAACATTTGGAATAATTAAAGCCAATCAAGCGCTCAGCTTGAGATGTAACAATTACATAGCTGCAACACATGCAAGGAGCCATACAGCAGCCATTGTTTTCACACCATTAAATATATGTGAGCTGCTAACATTCAGAGTTCTTCTAAGACGATAAAAGGAAAATGACTCGGTGGAAGTGGAAGTTCTGGTATTCTCATGGATGTTGGAGCGCAGCCAGCCATCAGCTCATGGGTCCAGTCTGAAGCCACTGGTCCGTGTCTGAGCAGCTTTGGTCAGGAGATGAGTGTTCAGCAGGCCTTTGGATATAAACATTCTGGATCTGGCCCGATCCCTGCTGATCACATACGGCCGGGAACTATTCCCTCTATCTTCCCCTAACAGATGCAGACGGTCATGACCAGCTGGTGTGATAACAGCAGTGAGTTGATGACTGAACTGAACTTAATAAAGTGAACCTCTGTGTTTGTGTCTGTTAGCATAGCACATAAAAATCAGATGATCATTCACTAAGGTTTAGTGTAAGGGAAAAACAAAATGGATGTCTCATTTACTTCCTAAGATCATTTTGTACCCAGAATGAAGTGTGCAGACGGTAATTAAGCTATTAATCACAAATTTAAGACATGAAAGAGGAAAACTGGGATGTCAAATGTGTGGCCCACATACCATTTGTGGCCATTAAACCGTAATTTAAGATTATTTACAAATGTGGCCCACCAGCACAGGCAAACAATGCAGACGAGCACTAGAACATTTTCTATAGACAATTTCAATGATGGGAGGTCTTTCAGACAAGATGGAGACCAAATGAAATATTTTTTTTAATTATTTTTCTTAAAATCAAACATGTTAAGTACAAACCCTAAAAAAAAAAGGAAACATTTTTTTACTTTTATTTTATCTTCAAGGTAAAGTCCTGTAGAACCAGAAGAATCCAGTGAGACTTTTACTTAAAACAGTTTATGACCATTTATTAAACTTGGCTAAACACAGCAAACGTTCAACGAAAGGGGAAACCCCATAAGAAGGTTTAGTCGCTGAAAATAAAACTGAACTGAATTCTAGGCTCTCAGAACTAGAAAACAGTAAATTACCCCGAAAAACGTCAAAAAAAAAAAGAAAAAAAGAAAAAGTTACGACTTTCTGCTAATATCATTTAAATACGAAATTGTTCTAGAACCTCAGCTAATATTCCCAGTATGGTTTACCGCTGGGATCAGCAACGATCCCTTCAAACTCCCTGCAGTCACATTTCCTCAGTGTGTGACTGAAGAAGGTCTGAACAAAAACCCCTAATATATTTTCCAAAAAACGATCTGGAGCTCATAAGTGAAAACAACTTTTTTCTTTTTTTTCCTTCTTTTTTTGTTATTCCTTCACAGTCAACACTTTCACCTCAGCTCACGGTTGGTCAGTGATGCAAACTGGCATGCATGAGCTCAACAAGGCTGAACTCTTTAGTTTATGAAAGCTTTAATCGGATTTATTATGCCTCAGTGAACTAATCCATTAAGCGCAGTGATTCCTTTGGAATTAATATGATTTGATCCAAAATATTGTTGTAATAAAGGCGTGCATGACCTTGCCAGCTCTATTCTTGTAAAACAGCCCTCAGTTTGTATCTGGAGCTTCCCCTCAAACCCTAAAATTAACTCTGGGACAGGTGACGACTCGCATGCAGATGAGGCGCAGATTTAAAGAGGAGAAACACAACAATGACATGATACGGGTGACTTTTTTTTCTTTTCATTTTTTGCTTTAATTATCGGTGTGAAGCAGGGACAGTTATATAATGAGGTGCCGCTGCCGCAATAGGGGGGCAAATCACTGTAGACAGCAGAGCTACCTACAAGGTTATTATTTCTTCAACAGAAGAAGCAGCAATCAGTGTGTTAGCAAAGTTATTTCAGTCACCTGGAGGAACAGAAGAAGTTCAACAAGGATTGATTTAGCAAACAAGGCATGGCAGACTGTCTCACACCCTCAACTCCACTGAGATTTATTTCTCTAAACATTACGCTCATCAGGAGGACAGTAGAGTTCATATGGAAACAAATAATTCACTTTTTTAGTTGGACAAGCTTGTATGTGAAGCTTTTCCTATTCGGTATTTAACTTATGTCATCCCTGGCAGTAAATATGAAAGCACAGCTTTACAACTGTTTATTAAAGCCTTTGTAGGACATTTACACCAACAATTGCTAGAAAGAAACACCTCTCAAATTGAGATTAATTTCAGACATTTTCTGGAAAGAAGGAAATTTCGGAGACTGTAACTTTGAAAATGTACAGAAAAAACACAGAAGTTTTAGATTCATCTCAAATTTTCTAAAAAAAACAACAACAAACAAACAAAAAAAACCTTGAACATTTCTGAGTTGGAAAATTTTTTAAATTTGCTAAAAGAAGAGGGATTAACCTCTGAAATTTTCTAGAAAAATATGAAATTTTATGAGTTTGAAAAGTTGAAGATTTGCTGAGATTAATCTCAGAAATGTTCTAGTGAAATCATGCGAGGCAGACGGCCTTTTATTTTGAAATATGGGCCATTTTTACACTGAAAATGTGAACTTGAGACCCGTTACGATCCAAAGGCTTCAACACATGTTTAAAGTGACAGATGCACTTTAAGGTTCCAGCCAACTCAAAAAGACAAGAGCTGAAACTCAATTAAAAGTTGCTTCAACAACATATTAGCTTTCACTGTGTTAAAAGGTTGTGGTTTTTATATGCATGTTTCTCCAGTATATATATATATATATATCTTTTTTTTTGTTTTACATGCATTGTATATCACATGTATCACATTATATGCAGACAAAGTTTTGAAATGACCAAAGTGGTACGGTTCGTCTACTCTCCAGTCCCTGTAAATCTAAACGTGACGGAAGATAAACATCTGACCTGATGGGATCATGATCAACGTCGTCTTTATCTTACAGTTTGCGAATCAGAGAGGAGACGTTCCTATGGCATGATTTATGGCAAAATAATGCAAATTCCTTTCACAAGTCAGAGAAAAAGGTCAAACAGAATTAGCCCGTGCTGAGCAATCTGAGTAGGTAGCTTTTAAATTAAATCAGTGTGAACGGCGTTACGTCTCTAACCTCTCCTCTATCAATCACCCTCCTGAAGCAGTAACTCCCCGTCTCCATCACTCATCCTGTTCTCCTCCCAGATCCGCTCAGGGAGCCGGGGAAGCTCTTTGCATTCTTCGTACCTGCGCAAAGTCGCCACTCTATCTCAATTTCTCACTGTCACTTCCCAGCTCTATCATTTCTGCTCATTAAGCGTTGTGGGACCTGCTTGTTGTGATCCGTCTTCATGAGTCCAATTTGATTGCCTCCTCCGGTCCTCTCTTAGATTTTTTGTTTTTTGAAATCACTGATCATGCAATCCCAACATTTTCTGCATTAGCATTCTGTGTTTTTATTTCCAAGTGGACGTAATATATTCTAAAAAAAAACAAAAAAAACAGTGGTCACGACTCTGACAGAGACGGGGAACCGTGTCTAACCTGAGTCTGTTTTCGTTAGAAAGATGATGACTACAGAGAAAACAAAGCGAATAGTCAGTTGACTGAACTAGCATGATTTGATTTGTAGTGTGAAGGAAGCTGCAGAATCCAGTTTCCCCTCCAACAGCTTTCGGGCCGAGCTCTGTATGTTTGTACTGCACTTCCATAAACCGCCCGCTGTGGCTGCTGAAAAATGAAAACACATTACTTTCCTGACACCTTACTCCAACCGGGCTAAGAAATCCAAAATAAGGCTGAGCCACGAGGTTTTTTTGTTTTTTTGTTCACTTGTAATGGAACGGAATGGAAAAGCAATAATATGAGAGATTCAAATTACCTCGCTAAAGTAGCTTGAGAGCTTAATCCAAATTGAATACAGAAAAAAAAGGGAAAATTACAGTTGGAGGCCGTCAGTTATGTTTACAGCAGATAAATTAAGTGAAATGTAAGAAAAGAGTCCTAATTAGTGTGTTTTATCTAAAACAACCAAAGCATTCCATCACATTTCTGTTGTTTTTTTTGGTATACTGTCAGGTCGACTGAATAAATAAGTGAGAAAAAAAAAAGAGAATCTGAATAAAATGTAACCAACATGCTGTCAGCACCGACTGGGTGACGAAAAACTGATGCAACAAGTTAAACAATTCAGCCAGAATGTCTAATACCCTGAACCCCAATCAGCCCTCCGGTTGTTGGTAGTGATGGTTTTCCTGATCACAGCTTTCAGTCACAAGAAAGCAATCCTGCCACACACACACACACACACACACACACACACACACACACACACACACACACACACATACATACAGATTCCAAACAAGTCAACATCTGCTGGTTTATTCAGAGCGGACTTGGGGCCCAACTGCTGTCGGGACAAAATGCCAGCTTGAGGCTCACCTGTGCAATTTAAGGCAATCTACTGCAATAAATTAGCCATTTGGACAGCTTGTGCTCAATTCTGAGTTGAATGGAAAGCAGACTCTGAAGTCACAGTTCTTTGGTGGTTTTTACAGAACGAACCCAAATCACTATTTAGAATCAGATGAGTTACAGAGTTATGATAAAAGCATTTGACTCCTGTTTTTGTTTTTTGTTTTTGTCACACTTTTTGAATTTTTGACATCAGCTGATAAATTGTAAACATCAGAGAAAAATAACCTGAGTAAATGCAAAAAAAAAAGAAAAAGAAAAGAAATTGTTCAAGTGCTGATTTTATTCATCCGATAAAAGGAAAATCTTAAATCTCTTAGCCAAGGCCTAATTTCTAGCTCAATTACTTCATACAGCTAATGTCTAATTAGCTGTATGATTAATTAGCCAGGAGACAAACTGGTTTAAGGACAAAAAAGTCGATGTTTTGATGTGGTCATCACAAAGTCCTGGTCAGACGTGTGAGGCGGCCTCCAAACCGGGCTCAGTTACACCGGTTCTTTATGTCAGAAGGAACAGACAAGAACTCCAGCAAACTACTGAGAGAAGATTGTCCCCCAAAAAGTTGGACCCAAATCACCTGGTTCAAAGCCAGTACTGAGTTTATATGCAGCTGTGGAAAAAAAATAAGAGCACTTAAAATGATCAGTTTCTCTGATTTTACTCTTTAAAGGTATATGTTTGAGTAAGATGAACATTGTTCTTTTATTCTACGAAACTGATAACATGTTTCTGAAATTCCAAGCAAAAATTAAGAACTTATTTGTAGAAAATAAAAAAAAATGGTCACAATAATGAAAAAGATGCATTCCTCAAATAATGCAAAGAAAACAAATTCATATTCATTTAGAAACAACAATACTAATGTTTAACCTCAGGAAGGATTCAGAAATCAACGTTTGGTGGAAAAACCCTCAGTGGGGGTCAGTGCAGCGGACTCTTCATCTGTTTCAGAGCTGTATTTAAGATTTTCCTGTTTAATCATTGTGACATTTAGTAAATAGAAATGATTTTTGGTAATTTTAACACAAGAGAAATGTATCATAATAGTGTTTTTGAAAACACTATTATGACAACTCACCCCAAGAAACGGAAACTTATTCCTGCAGAAATAAATTCCTCCAATCCTGCAAGTCGTCCAGGCCTGGTTTTCTTCCCACCAGTATCTTACTCACTATTATTTTCAATCAATCAATCAATCAATCAATCAATCAATCAAGTTTATTTGTATGGCACATTTCGTAAACAGCGCAGTTCAAGGTGCTTTACATCATAAAAACACACAAATGCAAAGCCACAGGACACAAAGTCAACAATTAAAACATTACATTTAGTCAAGTGCCATCATTACACATCAGAATATTGAGCAAGGTTTTATTTATGAAACACCATCCTTTGGTAAAAACCAACCTGTTAAGAGTTGCTTTGGAACCACAATAAATGAAACAGAGACCAACATGTCTGATGTGTTTGTTCAATTGTTGACTGTTTGGTGTTTTCTTTATAACTTTGTAATTTTCTGTTTTCACCATGTAAAGCACCTTGAAGAGCCTTGCTGCTGAAGTGTGCTATGCAAATAAACCTAATTGATTGGTTGATTGGTTGATTGATAAGCTAATGGTACGCGTCGCACTTTGAGCTCACGTCACAGCAAAAGACGGCTGTTTACATGCAGTGCCTTGTCGACCACTAGGCGGCGCTCTGGGAGAACACTTTGAGAAAAACCAGTCCAGGAAACAGTAGAGATGCTTGATTGGATAACTCCATGTGAACAGTGAACACAGAAGGTTAATCCGTCCTATCAGAACGGACGGCGTGTTACCTGGTGGCTACCTGAACCTGAGCACATCTACCAGGTCTAGTGCAGGTCGCCGTCGCTGACCTCGGAACATTACTGTGATTTAGCGGGAAGCTAGCTGATGTTCAGGAGTGAATATCTGATGGCGTTCTGCACCGTGCGTGAGGAAACCCTCTGTGCTTCTCAGCCAAGGCCTAATTACCCAGAGCAGGTTTGCTTGTGTTCGATTTAATGAAGTGGTTCTACTGCTGATGAGGACCAAGATCAGAGCGTCAGGCACCACCTCTCGATGAGAACCATAATCAAAAACACTTCACTATATTATCTAAGTAATTTCATACACAGAATAATTGTAGTAAAAATTAGAGGATGTGCTCTTTAATCAGCATGGCTAAGCTTAAGTGTTTGCTCTGTCTAATATGCTGCTTGTTATTCAATGACCAGCTCCTGATCCGGGTTTGTCAGGTGTAATGTTAAAGCTAAGATCAAATTAAATTATGTGCATAAATAAAAATAAAAATAAAATAAAAAATTACAAAAAAATACCCCTGAAACTTTCCCACATTTTGACGGCCGTTAACGTCAACAAATTGTGTTGAGATGGTTCTGCTTCTCTGCTTCATTTTCTGGTTTAAACATCTGGAAAGTGCGGCGCATATTTTTTAAAATCTGCCGGCATAAGTCAATATTTAATAGAACCATCTCTTGATGCAAACATAGCGTCACAACCTTTTAACTTCCAGAAACAAAATGATTCCAAGAAAAGGCTACAAGTGGTTTGTTTCTGAAACCACTTCCAATTGGATTTTTTGATAAATTCCGCCAAAAACACAAATAAAACATTAGCGTATGATTTCGTACAACTTAGATCTAAACAAAAGTTAACTTAATCTGATCTGATTCAAAAAGTGGTCAAAAAAACATTTTAATAGAACCTCCTGTCGTAACAAAGGAGGTCACCAACCAACAGGGGGCCCTTCACCATTTATTTATTTATTTTTTTGTTCATAGGAATAAAAGAAAAAAATTTGGGGCCGTGTCAATTACAAAATTTATCATATTGTATTTTCAAAAATTGCTTTTAGCAGTAAACAATTAATGTTCCCACTCCCAGACCAAATAACACACATCCATATTTGCCCTGAACCCCTGGATCTGCATGAAATGGTTCGTTCCTGCTTGGAGTTTGATGGTCAGGGTGTTCAGCAGCAGTCAGTAGAAGATAAGAATGACTGTGGCTGTTACTATGCTGCTAAGAAAAAAAATAAAGTCATGTTTTCCCAAAAAAAATAAATAAAAAAAAAACAGAGAGAGGGAGAAAAAGACAAAAGTGTCAATTTGTAACCCAGTTTTTCTCCAAGAGAGGCGAGTAGACTGTGTGAGATTATCAACCAATTTAGCATAGTTAGCTTAGCTACAGACTGTTTGTCTCCATTTTACTAACATCTAATGAATTAAGAAAAACATTACCAAGATATTCATATATTGAACTTGTCCCTGTATTTTTACCACTTAACAACAGATGAGTCTGTCAGCAGCAGCTCTAACCCACATCCTTCCTGACCCGCCCTCTCCTAAGAGAAATTAAAGCTGCAGTATGTAACTTTTATAAAAATATATATATATTTTCACATATTTGTTAAAACTGTCATTATGTGGTGACAGTATGGCATGAGAGATAATCTGTGAAAAATCAATTTCCTCTGCTTTCTCAAAGTGCTGGAAACAACCAATCAGTGGCAGCAGAGTTTCACTGCTGTCAATCACACTCTCTTGTGGTGCTGCTCATCCTTCCTCCCCGTCGCTCTGTGCTATGCTGCAGGTAGCATAGTCTGTTGTAAATGCTTAGTCTAGTTAGCATAGCTAGCAGTGGAGGCAGATGAACAGTTTCCTGTAATGATATGTTGTTTCTTCACCATTAGCACATTTAGCAGTGAGTGAATGAAGTTGATTGACAGCACTAAGACCCTCCTCCAGGCTCTGATTGGTTGTTTTGGTCGGAATGTTGCATTACTTTAGCCAGTAATAGTAATTCAGGGAAGAGGTGGAGGAGATTGATTGTTTTCACAGATTATCTGTCTCATAACAAACTGTTACGACATGATGACAGCTTTAACAAATATGGAGAAAACATATTTTATTAAAGTTATATACTGCAGCTTGAATAAAATGCAACTACATAGCATTTTTTGAGAAGTCTGGATTGCTTCATGTACATTTTGCATGTTGCCTATGACTGTTGCTGGTGGGGAGAGATATTTCAGTAATCTAAAACTAACAGGAAAAAATTAAAGCAACCTACTTGCATACTGTATGCAGACTGTTGGATGTAAAATCATAAGCAGTAAATATTGTGCTAGTTATCAGTGTTAGACCAAAGAAAGCAAGGCTGTTGCAAGCCTTTAAAACTGTGACACTTTTGATGGGTCAGATAGACTCAAAAAATTATAACAGCAGCTCCACATGGGGTCCAATTAAATATTTTGTCAGGGGGCCCAAAATTCCTGGCAGCGCCCCTGGTTACGACAAGAGTTCCATATGATTTATGATTTTATGATTTGTGTTTAATGACAAACAAAAATCATCTCCCACCCCCATGGGTTCATCTCTTAATTAATGCGAAGGTGGACCATAGTAAACCATCCTGAATATGAAAACCTGGAAAATGTAGCTGTTTGGTTTGAGACGACGAAACTGTTTCATGAGCATCTTTTTAAAAGAACAAGTATTTTTTACATTTCAAGCTTACAAAGTTAAGCATTGTGACTAATCCCAATGCTACAGTATGATTGATCTGACTGAATTTTGATCAATAAGGCTCTACTTTATTTATCAAAGCATTTTAAAAACCACGTATCATTTTCTTTCCATTGTTACGCCCTGCTTTGTGTTGGCTCACTGGGTAGAAAACCTCTGCAGAGCTCACACAGCAGGCAGTAAAGTCAGGTGTTACAAGATGTTAAAGAAGCAGCTTCTCCTTTTAGTCTGCCGCTGTGTGCTGTTATTCCTTCATTCACTTATGATTATTTCATTTTTACAAGCTATGTAAGCGCTGGCCTGGAAATGACTCGGAGTTAGAAAAAAAAAATTCAGCCAATCAAAGCATAAATTTAGCAAAAGTCCTCTAAATAATTGATGGACTTCTGGGGTAATAAACTGACGCTGATGTATGTGGAGAGTCTGGAAGGAAACACATGGTGAGAGCAGAGAGCAGTTTCAGAGGATGTTGAAAACAGAAATGTAACGACAGTGTTTAGTTTGAGAAGAATGAAACGAGGTTTGTATTCTGCTGGGACCGCTAAAAGCTTCATGACGTGAATATCGACATTCGTGGCCGGAACCGAGCCACACTAATGTTTCCTTCTGTAACACACACCTGTCTGGTTATTTTTCCATTTGTCCAACAATCAGCCTTTTTCTAAGTACGAGTGTCTGTCTTTGAATGAGAAACGCAGCAGGTCTTAGAGCGCGTTTACGGCCTTAAAAGCAAACAGCCGTCCAAACATTCTCTATTCTCTGGCAGACAAATATCTCAGTCTACGCTCGGAGTTATGGGTTTATTTTTAATGTGGACGGGAAAGTGGCTTTGTTGAATGGATTCAAATAGAGTGCTTCAGCAGCTTTTATGAATGGACATGTTTTAGGGTTGTCAGTCACCACTTTGGTCCAAAGGAAAATCTCGGAGGAGAGATGTTGATGTAACACTGAACAAAACTGGAATAAGTCAGTTTTCACCTAAAGTCAATGCGTCAGAGGTTGGAGGTGGGATTCTCACTTCTTTCTCTTTATTGCAAAAGAAAACATTTTAGGAGAAAGTCTATGCTCAAGGTACAAAGTCTGCTTGCACTGTCCTCTTTTCTTATTATTGGGCTACATTGGTTTGAGTCGTGGAGTTCTAATCAATCAATCAATCAGTCGAAGTTGATTTGTATAGCACATTTCAGCATCAAAGGCACTTTGAGGTGATTTACGTCATAAAAACAGTATAGAGTCAGCAACTGAGAAACCAGTGAGACTCATTACATTTTGACGAGTGCTGTCATCAAGACCGTCGATCCATCCAATATGTTGGTTAATGTTTCATTTATTATGGATCAAAATCACCTATAATTGGAGGGTTTTTAGTCTGGACATAAAGGAGCTCAGTGTTTCAGCTGTTTTACAGTTTTCTGGAAGTTTGTTCAAGGTTTGTGGGGCATGGAAGCTGAATGCTGCGTCTCCATGTTTGGTTCTGGTTCTGGCAACGTTTTTTGTTCTCCAATAATTACTTTGATTTCTCTAAACCACTGTTTTAAAAATCCTTTTGTTGAAAAAATTTTGTTCCTAATGTCACTATATTCATACACATACAGTAGTTTCAACTGTTGATAAAGCGTGCTGTTTTTATTTTTCCTATTGCAAATGAAGTAGTTTTGGTTTTAGAATGATAGTTCCACTTTGGTCCAGTGTGCGACCGGATAAAAGGTCCCTCCAAACCAAACCCCTGAGCTGATTTTCAGCCCCAGCATGCCCTGGGCTGGGCCTCTGTCGTCCCCCCCCCCCCCCCCGCGGCGGGGGTGGGGGGGGGGGGGGATGGTTGTGTGTGTGTTGGGTAGTATTGTGG
>CAEFZX010026573.1:0-26868 GCA_903066825.1 Alfaro cultratus | reverse complement strand
TATATATATATATATATATATATATATAATCTTTTTAATTAAATATAACAATTAAATTAATTACAGAATTTTTTAATATATTTTCCTGCATGTTTCTTCAATTTAGATTTAAAAGCCGGTTCAACAATCCATAATAGAAATGTTTTTGTTTGTGAATAGGAGCTGGCTGTTCACAAACTCAAATTTAAAAGAGACCACTTCAAAAGAGAAAATGTGTATTTAAAGCCATCACAAAACACTATGAATATGCCTTTTCTAGCAGTTATATATCCACATATTGATGACGGCAGTATGTAAATACCCTGAACAATGATGTTCACGTTCAACTTTGTGAAGCAAAAATGCACCACTATCTTTCAAAGAAATTTAAAATGTGACATGTTTCCCCGACAACCAATGTACAACTGCACAGATGCTCACACTTTATCAACTTCTGCGCATTCCCTTTTGGAAACCCAAGTACTCAGCAAATGGCTACCGACACTCATAACAAAGACAGCACCCTTCAAAACCTGCTCACTTAGCCAGTTTTAAAGCTGTTGAAGTGTACCAACTGATCCCTTTGGCTGCTTCAACAGCTGCAGCTCCCTGCCTCCAACCTCATGTGCATCAACAAGTGATGTGTGTGGGTGTGCATGTGTGTGTGTGTAGACATGTGGGGCTTTTCGCAGGACGAGGGTTGCTACGTGAACACGCTTTTCCTGAATATGTGTGCGAGCGTAATGAGAATTTGCATAGGAGCGGTCATCAGAAAGGCCTCATTCACAGCTTCTGCAAAGCTGGCCAAAGGCTAACCTCAAGATGTTCACACTCCAGACCTGCCAACTGCGAACAGACTCCTTTCTGTCTCTCTGAAATTATCTACAATGACTTATTGAGTTTGTTGTTGTTGTTGTCAATGGGGTACCTACATTTTTTTGGGGGGTATTTTTTCACTCTTCTGCCTAATAACAAGTGAAAAGATATTTTATTCTAGGCATCAAAGGTTGCCTTTTCAACAAGTGAAACAAAGACACCAAGCCCTCTGCTAACAAATCTGTTTCTAGCTCTGTCAGGTCCATGCAGGGCCCTCATGCCAGCTGACTCAGTCCCTACAGTAAGTCCTGGAAGTCCTGTCCAGCTGGCTATTCAAGTTACACGTCTAATCCCCAAAGAGGATCCTTTTTTTCTCTCCTCAGTGTTGAAAGCAAGCCTGGATAGATCCCAATTTAGCCCACAGATTCAAAGAATAATCACAGAAACTGCAAAATTAAAACAAATTTTCCTCTTAAGTACAGGATTGCTTGTGATGCCTCCTGCTGCCAAAGCACCCCCAATAGATCTACAGGAGATTTTTTCAAATCTACAAAACACATGTAAACTGAATTTGAAAACTCCCACCTCAATGGTAAAGCCTACATTATTTTATTGTTTGTTTTTTTTTAAATTAGCTATTTATCTTCTTTACAAAAAAATATGTTGTCTGTTGATAAAAGTTATCCTTTTTGAAAATTATATACATATATATTTTTACACTTCCAGTGTAGAACTTAGAAAAAAGGCTCTTTTACATAGGTAATATGTCACGAGCACATGTGTCTGTACCCAATTCCTTAGTGGCGTAAGAATGCATTTTTTGCTAGTTTATATATGATTTATTAACTTACATTCAGAGTCAGATGTATGTACTCTTTCTCCTCCGCATGGCTGACTGACTTGTCAGATCCAAGTGAGTTGATGCAACGTTTATTTACAAATCAGACAATGGGGTCAAGTGGACTGAATCAACTCAAAGGTGAACAAGAAAAGTACAAAAAGTAGTATTTATAATATAATTCTAAAAAAGCATAATACTGAACTCTGAGACAGACTCCATCAGTGCAGGCTGCTTCCTGTCTGGAAGTAGCCTAACTGCAAGATGCCACTTTATCTTTTGTTTGAAGTGTCCAGTTCTGAATTTTGAATGATATGTTGAATTAACACTACATACAGTACAGACAGAAACTGCTATTATTATTGCTAATCCCCCCAAAATGACACTGTGCCAATGTCTGTAAGCATTTGATGTGTTTTAAAATGATTTTAAAATCCTGTTTTACTGCAGAGAGTGTAAAAGTGCCCGTTCTCTCTCACACCGCACATCTGGCCCAAATGAAAATAATTAATCACTGATCACAACAGAATGTCGCTAAAGGCTCCTGTGGAGTTGCTGCAAATGATTAAATGACTTAGAAATTTAACACATAGCAAATAAGGCTTTTTTTCTTTTCCCTTGAGTATTAGGTTGGACACCACTGTAGTTAATAACTGATTGATTGATTGATTGATTGATTGATTGATTGATTGATTGATTGATTGATTGATTGATTGATTGATTGATTGATTGATAATAATAGCTTGGAGCTATTATTAAAACAAACCATTGTTCCATTTTGCTTTACCATTTCATTAGTAAGGCTGGTCAATTTACAATTCACTACAGTAGAAAGCAGAAAAAATGATGTTGCTCTAGTTCCTGAAGAGAAATCGGAAGACGTTTCCTTAGGAACTGGCAGGTTAGAGCTTAAAAACTGGTTATCACAAATCAACAGTAACAGAAATATCTTAGAACTGTGCAATTGATTTTATCCAGAATATTCTGGTGAGTTTTGTACTATTCGTGGAGCCTGGAGTTGAACCAGTGACCCCTCAATGGCCAGAATTTCCTCTGATGGCAGAAAACTAGAGTCAATTTGATTAGCCGCCACTCAGCACAGCCTCAGGTAATGAGGTATGTCTGAAAGTTGAGGAGCGAGATAAGGTGGTGGTCGTGGAATGGAGGGGTCCGGGTGACATAGACATGTGGAAGGGCAAGAGGAACTTTCAAACTTCAAAAGGGTTCAGATTAGAAACAAACACACACATTACAAAGGCAAGAAGGAGGAGGAGGGACCACACAAATTAAATTTTCCCCCCAAAAAAGGGGGAAATGTAGACAATAAGGTATTGCGTTCTAAACTATGTGTGACCCCACATTTACCTGGTTACCCCCCACCTCCCTTTTTTTCCCTCATCCTTTCCTCCCATCTTACCAGATCTAATTAAACCACAGTGGAAAGGGAGCCTCTGCTCACCGAGAGAAACCCTGTCATGACAAAGAGAAACACAAAGCATGACCTGCATTCAATTGGAAATGGATCCAAAAGGGCAAATAGGGAGATCGCCAGAGGAAGAGAAGTGGGAGCGAGATGAAGATAATTGAATCAAGACAGAGGGTCGTGGAGGAAGATAAATCTTATTATTGATACTTAAGCTTAATCCTAAGAAAGAATGATTGAAGATTACTTCATTACACACAGCTAATATATCTGAATCCTTCTTCCACTTTTTCAAATGCAGCAGCTGTGCAGAGGAGGCAAGTCATGGATGGATTTGCAGTACTTCACATAGTTATTTTGAATAAACCGATACAGGTATATCTCGATACATGAGAATACTGTTGAACTGTTATTTCAGTAATTAAATTCAAAAAGTGAAGCTCATTTTTTTAACCAAATGTTTATTTCACTTAGTTAAAATGATTTCCTCTTACAACTAATACATTTTCTCAGAAAATCAGAATATTATTTTAGACAGTAAAAATGGATTTGACTACAGAAAAATTGAAAGCTTTTGAAAACTATGTTCATTTAGATTCAAATTTAGAAATACTCAAATAATTTAAAAGGTTGCACTATACAGTATATGTATCGTACACTCCATCTGAGTCAAGATTAGGTCAGAGCTCAATTTGCATGAATGCAGAGTAGCATGGAGGTGATCAGCCTGCAGAGCTGGTGAATGTTTTAAATGCACCATTTGATAGGAGCCTTGAGCTGCTCTCCATTGATGTATCTTTGGTTTTTTAAAAATGCTTTTAGTCCAATCAGTCACATTGATGCTGTGGTCATCAAACCAGGTACCTCTTGCACTGAGGGTAGGTGAAAGGTCTTGCTGCTAACTAAACTCATGAACAGTCTTGTCGTTTTTGTCCTTAGCTCAGGATAGACGTTGATGTTGCCTGTAGTTTGGGAGTAACCTAACAACAACAGGCCACTGTAGTTGCTAGGCACATTCAGGACATTGACTACACTTGTAGCCAGTGTCCTGAATGTGTCTGGGTGGTAGCTCTAGAAGCTCTGACTCCAGTTGCAGTTCATGGATTCTGAGTCTTCAACTTTTGAATGGCATTCATAATCAGCTATAGGCTGATTATGAAAACCTTTGTTGGTCTTTCACTTACTTTTTTTCAATGTTTTCCTTCCACCAAGATTTCAATTAATATTCTTGATTGCACCACTCTGTAAACACCCAAATTCTTTAGCAAATACCTTTAGTACTTTAGCTTCCTCCTGGAGGGTCTCGGACTTTCTGATGGACAAATGCCATCCTACACTACTTTCCCCTGATTTTGTATGCCACAGAAAACATTTCTGTTAAAATATGTCTTTTTATTGTATTCTGCTATATTCTTTGTTTTACTACAAAAAGGAATTTCAGGTTTTCATTAGTTTTAAGTTGTAAAATAACATAAAATGTATCATATTGATTTGTTTCTCTTTATGTAATCAGTTGAATTTGAATCACTGTCATATTTTTACTTCTATTCAGTTTTATAGGATATAAGCAATGCAAGTAATATTACTGGTTTTAAGTCAAAACCAAAACCTCTCCCCCTAAATCCTACATGATTACGATTCTGTGGAAAACAAGAATAATCATTTTTCTCTTTACATTGGAATCATCTGTAAAACAAATGAGGAGCAAAAACAGAGTAAACATATTAACTTCCAGCTTTTCCTTCAGACTGATCTGCTCATATTACTATTTCAGCTTCACAGTAGTGCCAAGTAAAACAGCAATTGTCCTGGAAACAGTGCTCAGAGATAAGGCAGAAGGAGCAATTTCTGCTGTTTTTTTTTTTCTTTCTCAGTGGACAGCGGATATTTGGCCTGAGGTCCAGGAAACAAACAACACACTTACAGTCTTTTGTGTTGGTCTGTGTGTGTTCGTGCACGAGCTTGGGCGTCTCATCTAACCTAGCACTTGACTTAGTAGTAACAGGAAAACATTACACAAGTGTGTAAATTATAGCACTGACAGATTGTGCTCACCACTGGTCAGGTCTGCCACAATCGTGAGCTCATTTCACAAATAAACACACTAACACTCAGAAAGCAGCGGAAACCTTTGGATTGGTCATTGAGGAAAACTTTGGAAGCGAATATGCTAGAATTCATTAAATGAACACTCGATTCCAACAAATAAATCTCAATAATGTGAAGTCTGAATCTTTGACAAATTCTTGTGACAAAAAAAAAGAAAAGCAACCTGGGAAGGGAAGCGATTGAAACATGACATTTACTCAGACTGCGTCTGCTTAACTTAACTAATGACTGCTAGCTAGTGTGAATAAATGTTGTCAATAATTCATGAGACGGACAGCAAGGACGCCTACACCTATGTGGAAGCGTCTAGCTTACCTTATCTCCTCCGTTTCTCCCCATCCCTCCGCCATTATTGCTCACATGCAAACACATACTGGACCGTACAGATGGCATGTTCATACGAGAGCAAACACCGGCTAAACGCAACCACGGATGTACACACGCAGATACGGAAACATGCATACAAAAAGGACAGGGGGGAGCTGGTCGGCGTTCGAAACATTATGTTGTGTAAATAAACACCTGAGAGATTTCTGGCCAAACAAAACCAGTTTTCAAGGCTCTGCAAACACGCCGCGGGCCCAATCGTCAAATTCGCCTTTCTTTTCTTTGGAGAAACCGCTCAATTAATGTGTCACCACAAGTCACCACCACAAGACCCAGCTCAAACAAGTGAGCCAC
Source organism: Alfaro cultratus (assembly GCA_903066825.1). Classification (NCBI taxonomy): domain Eukaryota; kingdom Metazoa; phylum Chordata; class Actinopteri; order Cyprinodontiformes; family Poeciliidae; genus Alfaro; species Alfaro cultratus. The sequence goes on along the minus strand of CAEFZX010026573.1, from coordinate 21,022 downwards.
TTCAGTCCTAGCCTCTGGAGGGAGATGAGAAAGAGACAGAAATTGGCCTCTTTAAAGTAAAAGAGTCATCCAAAAAATAAACTGAGTGGGCACTTAAAAATAAATACTTTGCTCTTTTTTATTTTTTACATTCCAACCCTGCTTATACTCTCATCACTTAATGAGCATGCTGTAAATACACTTCTGTTTATCCACTTCCATCATATATTCCTTGATTCTGCGAAGTCACACTTGATTTCCTTTCACACTTAAAGACAGCCATCTCTTCTTAGATTGAGAGCATTCAGACATGTTATAATAATAATGTTTATAATAATAAACATTATTGTTATTAAACAAATAATGTTTAACTGCATAAATCACTTTTACTTAAAACACACATTCATCTTTATCCATAGCACCTGAGCAATAACGTTTAATCAATATAAGAAATAATGCAAACGTTCTTGAGAATTGTGATTTTCTTGCAAGAAAGACTTAAGATGTCAGTTACAGGAATACTGACAAAATTCTATTTATTTAGTTTTAAAAAGGAGAACTAGATAAATAGTTCTATATTTTAAAGCCCTTTTCAAAACATCATATAAGCCTTCGAATGGGTAGACAAAGAAAGAAAGGATGGAATGAACAATATTGTGAAATACCTTAAAGAAGTCGTTCGCACAGGATACTTGACTTTTTGTCTCAATTTTGGTTGCTCCGTACCTGACTTTGAATTAATGTTAATCCAGACCAATCGTGGGAAGGTTTCAGGCCTGCTGTGATAACTAATAGTTTGAATTTCTTTTAACAATGTACTTAATGTAATCTAAAAATGTGAAAATGTGTTTATAATACTAGAAAGAGTAAGCAGGTTTGTGGCTCGTCATTAGAGCAGTTAGAAAAGTCATTGAATACAGTGAAAGAAAACTCTTAAGTTGGAAAAGTGGTTTAAATGCACACCAGACAAAAACACTACAATGCAAAAAAAAAAAAAATGGTTGGTTTATAACATTTTCAAAGAACAATGTACAATTTAAGCTAAACTGTAGGTGGGCTTTAAACATTTTATACATTTCCTAAACTACCACTATGAGAAATGAACCCATTTGCAATGGAAACAAAATGGTTAATTTAAGTGTAAAAATTGGAAACAAAGCTTTCATACAGTTAGGGGTATGAACTGATGGAAGCTGAACTGACCTGGAATTGTTTCTGTAATTTTATGTAAACCACAATGTCTTGCAAAAATGAAAAGTTGAACTGTTCAAACATATGGGCATGGAAATCCACAGATGCTCCGGTTCACCTTTCTGAGGCCCTACCTGGACTCTGAGGGCTGAAGGTAGGCAGAGATTCAGCCTTCACTTAGTGAAGTCAGGAAAAAGTTCAACAAAATTCAACCTCAACAGGAAAGTTCTACTTGCTGCTACGAAACACTGGTAGAAACATTATCTTTGTAGAAAAAGTGAGATTCAATATAGCTACTAAACCACCCGGACACACCATCCTCACACACTTCATTACTGTATGGTATAAAAGGAGAGGAGCAGCTTTGATGTGCGCACGCCCGCTGTCACTGTCACAGACACCGTGTTGGCTTGCTGCTAAGCATCCCACCATTGTCCCGCTGCTACACCTGACACTGGCTCACGGGCCGGCTGCATGTGTGTGTGTGTTGGTGCACGCGCGTGTGTGTGTGTGTCCACCTGTGATGTGATCTCCACTCTCAGTGAAGGTATGAAGAGAGTAGGAAGTGATCAAAGTATCAACTAGAATCCCTGATAGAGAAAACCAGCAGTGCCCTCTGCTCGGAAATGTTATCTCCCCAGGAATGTAATTTAGATACTCCTTCAAGGCTTTGATGTTAGTTTAATGCTGGATTAAGTTTTAAGGCAGACTGCTATGGTCTTCATTGCTAGTACTTTCTTCACACAGCTGAAAGGAATAATTACAGAGTGACACACTTTTGGAATCAAATGCCATTTGGAACCATAAACCATTTTTTAAAACATTATACTTTTATTTTGCAGCTTAATTTTGAATGGATACATGTAGACCAGGGGAATTAAAAAGAAGCTACGTAGGGATGTTGTGATAAATTACTCAAAGGAGGATAGATGGTTGGTTTTATGCTAATTTTTTGTAAAACTTTGACCTGCCAGTATGGGTTTAGCCAATTCCAGTTTCCCTATAAGAACAACAGTATAAGGACACATAAGCATAGTTTTATGCTAATATGTCCTTATACATATAAAAAAGTTGAAGACTGCTCAAAATGTCTTTGTTAACCTTCCAGGTGAGAGCCGCCAATAATTAAATTTTACAAGAATGTTATAACTTTTATATATTTTTCTCCCATGAAGGTACCTAGCATTACTGTAACATTTGCATTCCCCAGGGAGTGTAGAAACTTCTCTCAACTCTGAAATGTACAAGTCTAACATGTTTCATAATAAACATGGATTGAAAGATTAAAATGATAAAACAGAATAACTTTCCTGTCAAACATTCAGGCTTCCTGTCATCTTGTTCAAGCCATGCTTTCGATCATTGCCTAAAGAAACTCTTAAAATGTCCCAACATGCCTCCTTAGAAAAAGCATTTGCTTCAAAATTGAACCTTATTTGTACAAAAAACTCTTTTAAAGAAGAATTTGACCATTTGAACAAAATCAAAACAAACACTGAGCAATTGCATTATAAGTCCCCTTCTAAATTTCAGAGGTGTAGTTTCAAGTAGAAGATACAGGTTTAAGCTTGACCAGCACTGTCTTGGTTATGATGTGGGTAACGAAAGTGTGTGTCTCCTGGCAGACCCAGATGGCAGGCGGGCAAGGGGGCAACTGAACATGAAGCAGTAAAAGGCAGTTCTGGTTACGAGGATCAGACGGCAGCACTACAAACCCGGCTCAAAGTGGCTGCCGCTACCAAAGTCAAGGTGTGGGTTACACTGCCGAGTACAAAGGACACACATACTCCTAGTTCCTCAAATGGATAGTCTGTGTCTCTCCATAAAAGTCAACGTGCACCAACTTTCACCTCATCACAGAAGATTTAAAGAGTTTGTATCAATTATCAATGGCTACATTCACTTCAGACATTGTTCCCAGGGGCTAAAAAAAAAGAAGTTACCTCTTATACTGAGCCAACAAAATGAAACAAAAGCAACAAAACATGACACAGAAAGTTAAAAAAGAAATCCTAACAGCAAAGTCAGAATCACGAACGAAGAGAGAAATAATGCAGGGGAGCCTGCTTACGAGAAACCATGCAGCAGCTTTAGAGAAGGAAGGGAAACGTGTGGGCCTGCTGCTAATTTCCCACCCCAAGCGCACTAAGATTAAGGTAAAGAAGTTATTCTTGACTATTTTATTAAGAGGTGCTTTAGGCACTGGAAGAAGGGGCTTTAGTGCTCCTCCAGCAGCGTGCCATACAATACAAAACAAACATTTGCTGTTATTGCACCAAAGTACTCTCAGATGTGCTAGGTCGGGGGCCTCCCGTTTTGCTGCGGAGGAACTTGGCATCAAAGTTTTCTTAAATTCAGTGGAAAACAAAAATATAAAGCTATAAAAAAAACAACAAGCTATTTCTCTGGTCAAGCTCTGATGAAATGGCAGGTAACATAAGAATGGATGGCAATTGTCACATCAAGGTTTAATTCAACTGGCTTAAAGTGGAACAATTCATACAACTGCTCTTTTTGTTGTTGTGTATAAAAGCTGAATATCTGCCAAAAGAAATCAAAGGCATATAGAAATTGTCCAGAAGCTATTTCACACACTTTTGAAATACAATGACCAAATAAACATCTACATAAAACAAAAGCAAAATATGTCACTGGACAGCTGATTCAGTTAAGCGTGTAAAGTGTTGTTTGGAATAACTTCCCTAATAAAAGTGCTAAACTGACATGTCTGGAAACCTCAGGAACTTTAAAGGGGACGGTCATCATGGACACACGAAAACCACTGAAGTGGCTCGTTTTAACCTCTCGTAAAACACAATTGAGAAACCAGCGCTTCCTCTTTCTTTTTCTGTGCCCAAAGCAGAGGATGTGGCAAGGCCTGAAGAGGAGAAAACTAAGAGTAGAGGAAGATATAAGACTTTGGAAGTTTGTCCATGAGCACAATTAGAAATAGCCTGCAGAAGATATGTTCACATTGTAATATTTTAACCCTTGTGCGATCCTAACATTCTGTTTACTCGCCTTGTCCTATGGGTCAAAAACGACCCACCCTCACAAAATCCCAAAAATAAAGCAAATTAATTGAATTTTAAATCCAAAATCTATTCTGCATGGTGAAACAATCTGATATTTATCAATTCAACTCAATGTAATTATTTTTTTATTGTGTATTTTTCACTAATATTTGAATATATTAGCACACACAAAAAAGTTACAAAAAATCATTTAGTTGTTACTGTTGACATTCTGTCCCAGACAAAAAAATAAGTTAAGAAAAGCGTATCTATCAGGGGCTTGGCTGAATCCACACCAATCCAAGATGTTTCATGGCAATGATGTTTCTAAAGGTAAAAATCTGTTAGACTTTACCGAATCTATGAAGTCATAAATTATGTTTTCTTCCTTAATAATCTCATAAAAAGCTGCTTAATTAAGATAAAGATTTGTAGTTTGTTGACTCAACCATAGACTTTGGTTCAATCAGACATTGTAAGTTTCTTTAAAATAAGCTTGCAATATTTGTATACTACTCTCAAGGTTTGCTCTGACATACTTAAATAACTACAGGTTGACACACAGATTTTGCATAACACCATCATTATATGTGCTAATCTGGAGTATTGCTCCATATTAGCATTACTCCAGAGAATATTAAAGGTAAATTCTTATGATTTATCTTTAATCATGAGAATAAAGATAAATGATCTTTATTCTCATGACTCTTTATTCATGAAAATAAAGAATCTCACGAAGACAATATTTAGTCAGTTTGTACCTGCAATGCAACTTAACACAAGAAGACAATTTCCTAAATGGGAATCTGTTCCCATTGTGATGATGTGCACAAAATGTTTCGGTAACTTTCATATTCTATTGAACTAGATTTGTTGATATTGTGCAAATACTGCCTATATTGAGGCTATTCATAAAGCTCTGCCAAACAAGTGTAACTGGTCTAGGTGTGCTCAGCACCCAGTGTCACCTAGTGCCTCTGCCTGACTTTTTGTGATATAGATACAAAAGATGCAGCAATCACTTTGCTGAACAAATGTTTGAGTTTGTTAGGTACAAGAATACAAAACTAGGAATGCATGAAAATGTACATATTAAACAGCAGCTGGAGTCTCAAGAAGACATTCAAGTTAGTGACTGACATACGTATATCTCTTTGTCTTTCTGCCCAATGGCTGGTGAAGCTGTATAAAAGACGTTCAATTAATAAATGCTGCCTGCTTTGCCTTTGGGAGGCTGAGCATCACAGATACGCCGGTTTGTAATAGAGCTATTTGTTTTCCTCAGAAAGCTGTCCAAATGCTCTCGCTGGGGACAGCAGACTACAAGAAAGGCCGGCTATGAATTGGTCAAATCCACAGGGGCAAGCTATTGATCAGGCCTGCAGCTAGTGAGACGCAAATATGCAACTAAATTAGATAGAGGTGTGATCGCACAAATGCGCATGGTGTCCGTACATAACAATTACAAAGAAATCAAATTAATCTGCAGTGACAGCCATTCGGTTTTACAAACCAGAACATTTTAAACTGGTTAATATGATTATAATCAAATCTTTTTTTGGTGACATAGACAGTCAAAAGGATATTGATACTTACTTCTATTTATGAACTGGTACAGACAAATGTACCAAAAATAAAATACAGAGTAGTTGACAAAGTACAGAATGTAAAACATGAGTACCCTACATACATCTTTGTCCTGGCCCCTCTTCCATATTTCCATTCCTTCTTCATGTTCTTTTTGACACCTCCTTTTCCAACGAGAGCAGTGTGTCAGGGTCAGAAAGCAATTTAAAACCTTTGCTAATGAGAGTCAGAGAGAGAGAGAAGTGGGCGAGAGAGGGGGAAGTTAAAGGCTGGGAGAAAAAGAAAGATGGTGTAGAAGGTCCAGAGAGAGGAAGAGGATGAAGGAAGGAGGGGTAAGGCTGGGGTGTCAACCATCAAAGCCGCCCAGGAGAAAAGAAGGCCAGGTGCTGGTTGTGGGAATGTGCCGTCCATGGTTCCAGAGACCAGAGAGCTGTGGCGGTGGCGGTGCTGGGGTGGGGGTTGCAGGGTGGTAATTAGCCAAGCCTGGAGGAGAGCGAGGGCCCTTGAGGGCCCGCGGGGATAGCCCCTCCGAGAGGATACCATTTGCACTTCTACAGGAGCCGCCAGCCTCCAGGCCACAAAGAAGGGGAAAAGGGGAACTATGGCATCCTTTATCAGGCCGGACAAAGACGCCGCATCTTTTCAAAGGAGACCGGAGAGAGAGAGAGAGAGAAAGAGAGAGAGAGAGAGAGGGAGAGAAACTCCAGTGTTCGAGAAAAGGAGGGGAAGAAGAAGAAAGAAGAAGGGGGGTATCCTCAGACCAGTCAGGAGAGACGCAGAGTGAGATGCCTGTGTTTGCTAGCAAAGCCAGACAGGAGGGTACAGTCATGCCTTGACCCTGTGAGTCCTCTGAGACATCAGAAATTCACTAACATCCCCCAGACAACAACATAGTGTTGAGTTGCACAGGTATATTCCCAATACAATGCAACTGAGACCATGAATATGTTTTTTATATAAACATATGATTTTACTTCTTAGTTAGCAGAAGCCTGTAAAAGAACAACGTCCAGAAGAAGAATAAAAGTGCAGAGTTTAGTTAGCCTTTAATGTAATCTAAAGTGATCCAAGCACATGGAGTGAATACGGCAAAACAGCCACCCGTCTACCATTGACATTATCAAGGGATCTTAAGAGTTTTGCCCTCCTGCAGAGCAGTGGAAAGTGAAGGTCACTGACATTACTTCTACCTATTACCTTTGGAGAAACAGCTGTAAACGGGGGGTCAGTGGTGCCCACTGAGGCTATGTGGCTTTGTGCTAGGGAGCAGCCTGACAGCTTTGGCTGAGCAGGGGCCAGAGGTCAGATGAGGCCATGTGATAAGGCATTAGAAAGCCGCATATAATGACCCTCAACTGAAGAATCCTGAAAAATTTCAAACTCTCCCTCCATTCTCTCCATTTCACCTCCTTTTCTTTCTTTTCCTCTCTTCTCTCCGGCTCTGGACACAAAATGCCATTTGTTGTCCATCAGTCAGTAGCACAAGGCTCGGGTCGGACCCAGTGCTGAAAGCTCCATTCACACACCCTCTCACCCAGGGATGTTTTTGCAATTCAATATTTTCACACGCAGGCAGCTTCATCACTGCTTTGGAACCATACACTTGGCAAGATGAGGCTGTGGAGGGGGGGGGGGGGGGGCTCTGGGACAGAGGGGCTCAGAGAGGGTGGAGAGGGGGGTCAGCAGAGAAGAATCCTGGTGTCAGGAGAGAACTGGCCCACCCCAGCTAATGGGCCATCTTGAAATGTTTTACCATGACCCTCTCCAACACCTACGCTCACACAAATAAGTGGGCACCCACTCACCGATGGTTACACACACATTCCACTCGACTCATCACTTTACCTCTACTCTGACTCTAGGTTAACAAGTGGGGGCTCGTCTTTCCTCTATCAAAATCTCTGTGCTAATATAGTGACACTCTGCTGCTGAGCTATGTCTCGTCTGCCTTCCTCTCAAACCTTACAATGCCCTGCAAGTCTGTGTCTGCTTCACTCAGCCTTTGACAACTTTTCCTTCAGAAATAATTCTTGTATAAGCTTCATCCATCTTGCCTGTTACTCTGACCAGTTCCCTGTCCTTCTCCNCCTATTGTGTTGCCTTGTCGTCATGATGCAGTTTGTTTTTTAATATTTTCTAACTTTTCTTGGGCCTTCACGGAATCAGTTTTAAACAGACTAAGACAATAATCATCACCAGTGTAGCATTGTTTTTTTCATTATAGATACCAACAACACCAAACAAAAAAAAAAGTTTATGCCAAACACGAAGGGAATCAAAGGATTTTCCTGGTGTGAATGCACCCCTAATTACACGGGTTTATTCTACTAGTCAGGTGACTTCTGAAAGTAGTTGATTGGACTAGATTTGATCTCTTTTTACTTCGATATTACTTACATTTAAGTTTGTGGCTTGGGTATGAGTCCTTATTGCACATAAGGCACTGCACATTTTACATATTATAACAAAAAAAAGTCTGGCAACCATCAACCAATAAATACTTGCTTTATGTCGATTTTAAACAGAACCAACACAAAGACTACCAGCAAGCATCAAAGAGGAAATGCAAAATCTGCATAATTTCAACCAAAACATTTCAGGTAATTTGTTCCAATTCCACAACTGTTACACCTCAAGATTTGCTTAGCATACAGAGTGGCTGAGGTAAACATGGATGGTGGGGAAGGGGAAGGAGACGGAATGCGAGGGACTTTCTAACATATTTATCCTGTGCGCCACACTCTACTTAATGAAATGAAACCACACCAGTAGTGGCCCTTTGTCTCTGGAGAATTCAGTAATCAACATGCCACCAGTTTTCATTTTGTATGAAAATAAATGGCAGCTGGTGAATATGGGCCTAATTGTGCTGCAGCGTAGAGAGGAGCGAGCAGAGTGGGGGCTGGTGGGGATGGAACTTGTAGCAGTACTGTAGCACAGCCAATTTTCATGGACAGTAGTGTTTGAGAGAGGTGGTTGAGTAAGCACAGGCATTCATCTGGGGGGCTGGTACCCTGCTTCCACCCTCTCCTCCCTGTTCTATCCATCATACTCACAAAGAAAGTTAGCCAAGTATTAAGCAAATAGAGAACCGGTGAGCCCTCTGCACTCGCGCCTGGCAGGGTCACTGGATAATGACAGCTCAATTACTGGGAATCTCCTTGTATAGTCTCCTCCCCAATACAATCCCAGTGCACCCGTCCCACCCTGCATGGCAAATTTGTCAAACTCGACCAAAACGACGGGTCTGACAGTGTAATCGCTAACCGTCCCGACCGACATGAAAGAGGTCTTTATCTGGCCAAATCAAAGAACCTGATCTCTGAGAGAAAAGGGTGGAGGAGGAGAGGAGTGGGGGGGAGAGGAGAGGAGCAAAATGTCCCAAACAACTCTGAGTGAGACGCAGAGATGTCTCTAATCCGCTTTAATGAGACACCGCTTGCCTATCTTTCGCTTTAACGACGACACACAGAGACAGTGAGGAGGGATGGAAAGAGGAGGAGGAGGTGGGGGGGAATAGCCAAAGCTTTGAACTGCCGGCCTGATGAAAGGAGGAGCAGCGGAGGGAGTTTAGAGCCATGCTCCCCCTGTACACCACTGTCTGTTTGGGAGGACAGCTAAACCGCCCAGGGGACGGAGCAGTTTGTCCGCTTATCATATCTGAACAGGATGAGCCGTCATCAGCACGAGCGCTGAGGGACTAAAGATGGACGGTGGAGAGACTGAAGAAATATGCTGCAATGACAACTGAGCACTCAAATCCAAAATAAATCCATTTCTGAGACTGGGTGACATGTTTTAGTGAATTTTTCAATTGGCTTTTTTGTGTTTGACTATATGCTTTTAACTCATTTAACAACTTCATGTTAAATAAATGAGCTATATCATTTAGGGGCCCTTTCATGGCCAGAATGAACATCTTTAGAAGCATTTTTTAAGATTTCCAAAGTGATATTGTTGCTAAACAGTTAATAGATAATTCTATTAGCTGTTCTTGGCAACTTAAACAAAGAATACATTAAAAGCACAACATGGAATTGTACAAGTTCAGGAAAGCACAAACGCAAAAGCTTATTAGAGATGTAAGAGGGAGAACAAGGGACAAAGCAGGGGGGGGATAATACCAAATAAATCTGGATTAGTACCAGATAAGACTAGTCACAATGTTTAACAATCCCTTGATTATCACGATGCAATAAACAAAAAAAAGAAAGGGTGGGGGCAGAAGGGGTCATGAGGGCTGCAAAACGGGCTAATTGGGGACTTGACACATTTGTGCCCTTGTTTTGCAAACAACACACAGTGTTTAGCAGCAGGTGGTGTACAATCACAGCAGACACACATAGAGATCATCATTTAGTGTTAATCAGCAAACCCAGAAGCGAAGATGACAGAGCAGAGTCCACTGCACACTGCAAAGTAGCAGGGCAGATCATAATCGGATGAGTAGTCACCCTTGAAGACAAAATGCATTTAACGTCAGAGTAATGGCTTTTTATTTTAGTAACCCTCCCCATCACTCCGCCATGGACTGCTCTTTAATTTTTACTGACCTATTTTTAACAATTCCCCTGACCCCTATCTGCAGGCTGCAGGCGCAGGCGCATGGGAGATGAAAAACAGGGGGACTGCTGTAAAAATAAAACATCAGCGATATTTCTGAAACTCTCCCAGTCATGTCATACCCTGCACAAACGATGTGATAGGGATGCTGTTTTCTCTTCTTTTTTTTTTTTTTTTTTTTGCTAACATGGAACATGAGGTCACACTGCAAAGGAGGGAAAACAGCCACATTTGCCAACTGGATAATGCGAGGTCGACGTATCGGTGGAATGAATAGGATTTGGAGCCATGTGCAAGAGCTTAAAGCAGCCATGTTTGTGTGTCAACTCAAAATGTGACAAAGCCGGCATGAGACTCGGCAGGAAACACGGGGGTTCGCGTCGCTGTGAGTTCGTCTGCGTGTGTCCAGGTGCCCACCCATTGCCGTGGCCAAGGTCATGGCTCAGAACGGTGACAGGGCCTCCAACACACTGTACAAAAACGGTGTGAGCGCAGACTCACGCACACATCCAGCCAGAGCCAACAGTGCCAGCTCCTACTGTTTGGATGACATTTACACTCAACCTTTCTAGTTTGTGATTGATTGGGGTTAAATCATACCAATGCACAAAAAATCTGTCACCACTGTGTGCAGATGTGTGTCCATGCGTGGTCTCTGTATGCGTGTGTGTGTGTGTGGGTGGGGGGGTGGAGAATGAGGAAAAGCCAGTCAAGTGTATTCAAGCTTTCAGCGAGGCTCAGTAGGCACTGGCGGGTCAGTGTGACTTCATAATTTTGCTGAACTTTAACTGAAGTCATTTCAGCTTACCTGGTGGATGAAAGGCAAAGTGTTCTTTTCGGTGTGTTTGCATTTAGAGGGAAACTGTTTCTGATGATTTGATTAATTAAAGCAAAAGAAACTTTAAAGTCAAAATGAATTTGCACTGATGTTATAAAAGGTTGGAGTTCACAATAGAATTTGAGGCATTTCCAAACATTCCAGGGCATGTGCTTTACTAGACTGTTTACTTCCTGGTTTTCAGAGTACATTAGGATGGAAACTGTGCAGAACTGTATAGTGAAAAAGAGTTCATAAGAGTTCAAAAACCTCTGGTACAAGTTCAACAGGCACGAGATTCAGTCAAAGAGGGTAAAATGACTGTAATATAGACGTTATATCGTACCTATATTATTAATTAATTTCTGATCGATGCAAAACTTTGAAGCAAGAATAAAAAACAGTTTAACCTAAATTTTATTTATAGTTTTTTGTTTAAAGCCTGCTTGATGAAAGCAATTTTTCTCTATCATTCTTTAGTTTTAAACATTTGGATAAGAACTTGTTACACTGTTTAGATTACAAGTTATTTCTTAGCACTTCGCTATGACGATGGTCCAGTATTTTAATGGGAAATATGTCTACATAGTGCAGTGCATATATAATTTTATAAATGATATAGTCGTCTTTAAAACCCCTTGTAAAGTTTGTCTAATTTCAACAGCCATCTGTGATTTTATATGTGCAGTAAAAGCACATTTTAAAAGATAGACACCAAATTTGATAAACAGATTCAAATTCACTCTGCCACCATTTTACTGTAGTCGATAAAAATCGGATAAAGGTTTGGGACAGACGCTTTCCTGGATCGGTGGTCGTAATGCTGTGATTCATTAGTTTTCTGCTGGATTTTAAAGTCTTATCTCTGTGAAAGAACATTTGAATTGGCAGGTTGAACCTCAAAAAAAATTGTAAATTGGTACAGGGGAGGAAACGTGTGATCAGTGCATGTCAAAAATGTATCATTGAAAAATACTACGCACCGCACACTAGAATTAGAAACTATCATCCAACCAACAAGCTTCCATATACCTGTGCTTCAGATTTGGTCATGCCAAATTGTTACAGCTGCCCAATGAACAAAAGCAAAGAAATTTGAAAAACACTGCCTGAATGTAGTATCTGCTAGGCTTTAATATTTCAGGTGTCAGACAATTTAACTCTGCCTGACAATAATACACTTCAATGTACAACAGTGACCATTAGAAGCTTGGTTGAAATGGGTCTTAGTAACCAAATACAAAAACTCTAGTCAAGTGAGTTTTTCATAGATGATGAAAAATAAAGTGGATCAAGAAAATTGTGAATTAATAGCTTTTATCATCATCACAGTCAACAGCCTTGAATGATTTCCTATTACAACCCTTTATGGTCTGGACTGTTGCACTAAGTTAGCCTGCTGAGTTGTGTATTTGTTTTTGTTCTAACAATGTTAATGTAAATTTCCCTGAAAAATACTTTAATTACTTAGAACAGTTCCAAGACCACATAATAATATGACGCCAACTGTAACATTAGTGATACAAACATTTCTGAGTGCTTAAGAACTTCCTGTACCTAGTAAATGCATTCAGTCGTCCATTTTCTTCTGCTTATCCGGTATTGCTAAATATATCTAACACAAAATGCATGGGTTTTTAAAACTATTTGACTATGAGTATATCAGCATCAATTTTGATGCAATCACAGTTGAGAAAATCAAGTGATGCCTACAACTGCTGTGGTTGTGTGTGTCAACAGATATGCAACAGTTCAGTTCTTGATAGCCATTGTATCAAGTATAACATGCTTAAGCTTTATTTCTCAATCCACTAGAAATACTTAATAATTCGTAAAATTTAAAAAAGACAGTTACTTTATGCAAATGCTATTCCTGTCAGGTTTGCAGCTAAATTCAATTGAGCACGAGAAGAAAATTGGGCTATTATTATAATTTCAAAAATGATAAGCTGAAACGGTGGTAATTCCCTTAAACCGGAGCAGAGGAAAATCAAAACACTCTGTCTCAGGTCTAAAACTCTGATTTCACACATATTTGTGGTTTTAAAAATATCTGTGTACATATATGCAACACTACTCTTGAACAAAATCTCATCAGGAAAAAGTGTAAAAATGACCTACAGAAAGGTTAACAATACAATTTCAAAATAAAAGCACAGCAAAAAAAATAATGAAAAATTAATTTGATGATCCTATCATTTATAGGAGCAGGCTCTAATCTGCGAATGTGAAAGGGAGCTGTGTGACACATTACAGCTGCGTGGCAGCGATACATGGGAGACCCTAAACGTTTAGCCAGAAGTTAAACATAGCGACCATTGTTGGTTTTCAAGTGTTATGGGTTGGGTTTTATTACTTCTGTCAAAACATAAGAAGCTGTTGAGCCGGGCCAAGTTCATGACTGGGGAGTATACATTCTAATAATGGGCCTTTAACGCACAGATCACAGGGATATGTGGAAATGTGTAAAGACAGCGCAGAGGTCAGAGAGGTGGGAAGTGGTGGATAATGTGTGCGTTTCTTCAGCGACCTGAATCAGCAGAGGAGTGAAACGGATTAAAATAAATAAATAAATAAATGTAGGTCGTCTGAAAACACGCGGCATTACCTTTGCTTGAATTATTATTATTATTGTAGCTACTGGAAATGCAGAAAATGAAGAAAAAAAAAAAAAGAAAGAAAGAAAGGTGATGATAATCAATGAAGTGTGTAAGCTGCCTTTTAAAAAATATATACCTCTGTCTCTGCGTGGAGAGGTCGTTTCGTGCTTCCATTTACGTTCTATGTCTTTTGGCTTCGGTGCAGAGGTCACCGGTCGCATATTTACAGAAGCGCGCGCATGTGTGCGTGCTCTCTGGGTGTGTGCGCGTGCGGCTGTTTTGTCCGCACACGTGCCCCGAAAGAAAAAAAAAAAAAAAAAGGGAATACTGGGGAAAATAAATCTCCTCTCACTCAAGCGGAAGCCCTTAATTGATCCAAAACCAATTTAAAAGCTACAAACGGGCCCAGAAGAATACCACATTAAAACAGCCGCAAGGTGTTAGACTTTTTTTCTTCTTCTTCTTTTGACTTCAAACGGTGCACGGCCGCACCGCTCACACACAAAAAAACAAATACAAACTTTAATCTGCGAGAGCAATCAAAATTCGGCAATAGTATGGGTTTGATTATGGAGAAATAAATTAATTAACTTTAAATAAATTAAACTGTTACTCATCATTGTTCGGGAAAAAAAAAGTAAGCTAATTATTTGAAATTTAAGATGCAAATAAACTAATCTTCCCATGTTAAGATAGCTAAAATTTATTATAAACAATAACAATTAAATCCCTTTAAAATACACAAACATTTGCAGCTGCACTTTTTAAAAATCCATGCTCGTCATTGGTGCAGCATAACACCCCGCAGTTCAGTCAGATGATATATCTAATGCGTCTAAAGGAGAAATCACTCACGGAGGTTAAAAATAAAATGCTAAAACAGCTGGTGGACATTTGCTGCGGGCCTACACTGTACTCGGAGACGGCAGAAAAAGGAAGAAAAACGAGAAAAAAGAAAGAAAGAAAAAACGAGACGTGCACGTCCTCTACGTCATATTCAAAATCTGCGGGCCAGTGTGTTTTGAATGTTTGAGGGGAAGAAGATATTTTGTCATGCCAGCTGTCTGCTCGTGTTTTCCCTATAGCTGCGGCTGCAACGCAACAAGATCCGAGGCCTGCAGAGAGGTTGCCTGCCAGTGCAGCGCGACGCGACTGCTCCCAAAGCCAGGCATTTGTGTTCATTAGCACCCGGATCAACAGACTATCAGGGCTGTTTGGAGATCAAGACCAAGTGCAATTACCTCCTGGCAAAAGAACCCCACTTCTCAACGTGTTTGGCGTATTTCATTCAATAAAAGCAGCCTAATTAGACTTCTGCTTTTCTGTTCTTTTTTTTTTCCCTCCACATTTTCTACCTGCCATTAGGTTTGTACAAGAATCCGATCTCTGCATGGTGAGCCATAAGCCCGATATATATATATATATATTTTCCTATTTAATTTCCCCATCTCATAGCAGTAGCACTGTAAAATCAACAACAATAAAACAAGAATAAAAGACTAAATAAAATTCACATAAACAGTATTTTTTTTAAAAAATCTGTGTAATATTTAATTTCACTTTAGCCTAAGAAAAAAAAATGTTATCAACAAAACCAGTAGTGACGTGTTTAATCCTTGTAAGGCTACGAATAATTATGTGCAAACCGCAAAAAAAGTATTAAATAAAAAAATACATCTTTTAAAAAATCATTATAATCCTTAAATTGAATAAATTAAGTAAAACAACACGGCAAGTGCAGATGAAATAAACTACTAAACGAAAATGTCAAAAGTTAAAAAAAATAGCAACAGGCCTTCTTCACAGGTCGAGATGGGGTTGAATTAAACTGTGGCCAAAATAAAAATAAAAAATAAAAATAAAAATCAGACTGACCCAAACAGAGCACGCCGTTTGAAACAAAGTTCATTCATGCAAGGATAAACATGATTCATGAATCAATGCACCATCAATAAACAAATGTCAAACAATAAACACGCTCCATGCCTGACAACAAAACTGCTCATGTTCAACAGGAAAAAAAAAAAAAGGGAAACACGAATAGATGAATTTTTTCCGTGTGACGCGAACAGCAGTCCGTTCAGAAACAGCAGCAGCAGCAGCAGCAGCAGCAGTGCATGGGCGCTGGCAGGACGTATTATTGATTGGCATTCCCATGAGAAGGAACCAGTCAGCAGCAGCAGCGGCCCCGGTGGCCCTGGCATTAAAAAAAAAAAAAAAAAAAAAAAAAAGGCAAATATCTTCTGCGATTTCAAATACGCGTGCATTTCAGATTTCGCTTGCTTCTTTCTCCTCCAAATTCGCATCTCGGGGTCTCCCAGTCGTTTTTTTTGGTTTTTTTTTTTCCAAAGGAGCGAAATGAGTGAGTCCAGAGCGGCGTGAGCTGTGAAGGCAGCTCGCTGGAGAGCAGAGCGGTGCCACAGCGCCCACTACATTTCAATTGCACCCAAACCTGGAACGACTCTCGCTGTAAAAAAAAAAAAAAAAAAGTTACTCTGCGACTCGACAACTGTTTTTTTTTTTTTTCCTTTTTCTTTTTTGCGTTTTTTTTTTTTTTTTTTTTTTTTTTTTTTTTTTTTTTTTTTGTGGAGAAAAGGGACAGATTTGCGCCTGTGTCGAAACAACCGACAACAGAACCGAACTGAAACAGGGGAGAAAATACGATATGACCGACGGTGTTTACTTCTGCTTTTACAGAAGAAGTGTGATCAGGTCTAAAGCACCGGCGGCGTTTCTCATCACGCGTGAAACTTTGCGGACGCAGGGATCAGCGAAACCGGGAGCGCAGCATGCAGGGGGAACAACATCCAAACAGCCAAATAACTGAGACGCAAAGCTTTCTGTGGACAAAAGAGTCCCCCCATTTTTTTGAATTGTTTTTTTTAAGGCTCTATTGCAATTGACAAGGACACTTTGGACCGGGACAAAGCCGGCGGAGTTTTAGAAGCCGGCGGCTGGAAGGGCTAAGAAATAGAAATCATTTTAAAAACCACAGAAGAAGAAGAAGACCTACTTTTAGCCAGTTTTCTCGCCCTCGCCTTGGATCTCATCTTGTCGGCTTGTAGATTCCTCTCGTCGTCCTCCGTGAGCCCAGAAGCAGCAACAACACTATCTTCATCTCACCAGCATTGTCAGTTTGGACACCTTCGCACATGCGCACAGGCCATTCAATCTGACACCCTCGCCCGGGCCAAAAAACTTTCCAATGTATTCATCATCATCACTTTTTTTTTTTTTTTTGTCCTATCGTCTCCCCTTTAGATCACTTATCTCTTCCCCTCCTCCTCCTCTTCCTCCTCCTCCTCCTTCTCCTTCTGCTCGCTCTTCACCCGTTCCCTCCTCCGCCACCCCATGTCATACCCCTCACTCTCGTCCCCCTTCTCACCCATGCAACTCCCCCACACCCCCCCCCCCCGCCCACCCCTCTACCCCATTCAGCTCCTGCCAGCAGCACCGCGTCCTGGATTTTTTATTTTTTTTTTACCCCTTTTAAACAGAGGCTGCTTGGTTTTCTGCAGCGCGACGGCGGGACACACAGTGAGGTATGGTGCCGGGGTCAAGGTCGCATTTTAAATACAAAACAAAATCAAACCCTATGTATTTTTACCGTGCAATAAATAGTAGTTATTACAAAGAATATTAACGTTATTTAGTTTTTATTTTATTGCAATTGTTTTTGTCATAAATTTCAACAGTCCCCTTCTCTCTCTCTTTTTTTTTATTTGAATTTACAGATTTATAGAAACTCGTCGGCTCAGCTGATGCGTCATGGTAGCGTTCGTGCCAAAAAGCGCTCAACTTCCAGGCGTTATTTTTAACTTAATTAATGCACACGTGGGAGAAAAAAAAGGAGCAAGGCTCGATTGCTGTAACAGGCTTCCAGGGTATGATTTGGTCTTGTGAGGAGTATGCTGGAGTGTGTGATTCCCTCTCTCTCTGTGTGTGTGTGTGTGTGTGTGTGTGTGTGCGTGCGTGCGTGTGTGTGTGTGTGTGTGTGTGTAAAACCTTGTTGCCCTCAGGACAGGCAGCCAGCAGCTGTTTGACGGAGGCATGGACCCTCCACCAGCAACCAGGGAAAACTCCTGGCTTTCCCTTTTTTTTTTTTTTTTTTGTGTTCCAGTGTTATTTTCCCATTTGTTACAATTGTATATGGAGCACTTCGCTTCTTGCAGGAGCGTTTTGCGCATGTTGCGCGAGAGCAGAAGCGCACCTGGATGACGGTGGACAGGCTGCTGTCTCAGCTTTGCGCAACGCCGACTGTTGACTTGCACATGTTTGTTGCTTTGCATGCTTGTTTGTTTGTTTGTTTGTTTGTTTGTTTGTTTGTTTGTTTGTTTGTTTGCTACAGGCACGCAGATATCGTTTTCTTTTTATGCTGGTCTGCGGGCTTCTGAGCGCGAGGTTTGAAGAACAACAAGGTAAATGTTTTCAGATCTGTGTGAGAGGTGTCAATTAGACACTGAGGTGACCCAGATTATTTAGAGTATATTATTATTTATATTTATTATTTTAAAAAAATAAACATTGTAGGATTTAAAATGTATTACATTTGTAACATATTATTATTATTATAAATAATTGTAATATTGGTGGAGTAACTGAGGCGCATGTTGCATCAAGGGGGAATTTATATTTAATGAATCAAACTGTTTATTATTATTATTATTATTATTATTATTATTATTATTATTATTATTATTGTATGTCTTTGCTTTCTTTTCTTTTTAAGAGACTAAGTAGACTTTTTTTTTTTCTTTTTTTTTTTTTTTTCCCTAATGCTGTCAGGCTGCTCGTTATATTCATGTGGTGCCGGGCCTCCAGCCCACATGTCATATGGGAATGGTTTCCGTCTAGTTTAGCTGAATAAAGGCGGCTCTATATGCTGGAGCCTATTAAGGATCGGTGGTGACGGAGCAACTGCAGTCTGCTGGGAGAGAGGCGCGGATCAGTTTGCTCGGAGGAAGAAAAAAAAAGTCATGCAGTATTTTGTTCGAATTAGTTGTCATTCGAACAAAAATAACATGTTCATTATAGTAATAATAATTATTATTACTGTTATTATTATTATTATTATTAGTAGTAGTAGTAGTAGTAGTAGTTGAAGTAATAAAAGTAGTAATTGTATTTATTTATTAATTAGCTGTCACGAGATAGCTGATGCCATCAAACGCCTCTCCAGCACCGGTCCACCGCTGCTGGCGAACAATCGCCGTGGGATGTTTTTTTTTTTTTCTTCTCGCGAGTCGAAGTTCAACGAAAGCCCGATTATTAATCAATAATTATCAGCAGTAATTAGCGTGCTTCCACTGGATATTTTGGGGAAGATTGTCTCGCCTCCCTATGAGCAGGATGATGATGATGATGATGATGAGGAGGAACAGTGGTGATGCTGGAGTTTTTCTTTTTTTTTTTTTTATTGACTTGAAGGAGGGAGGTGGGTGAAAAATGTTTTTTTTTTTTTTTTTTTTTA
The DNA here is from genome assembly GCA_903066825.1 of Alfaro cultratus. Classification (NCBI taxonomy): domain Eukaryota; kingdom Metazoa; phylum Chordata; class Actinopteri; order Cyprinodontiformes; family Poeciliidae; genus Alfaro; species Alfaro cultratus. Next base: position 1,801 of record CAEFZX010026573.1, on the reverse strand, counting down.
TGTACCTGTTGCGCGGATGGGGTGCAGGGGTGAGCACCTTGTTATTTTTTTAATAATCTATTTGTCATGCTTCGGGTGAACAGGGATCATTAAAGGTAAACTTTTTAAAGGCAAGTTACAAACGGAAGCTCAGAAGGACTGCTGGTGGTAGACAATTAAAAAGTGAAATTAGATGAATGCCAGCCAGGTCAATTATTATTATTTTATCCTTAAATTGCTGGCTTACCTTGAAAAGAAAAGAGAGAATTTTGACTTCTTTATATATATGTATATACCTGAATTACCTCCACAAACCGACCCGATACACCTGAGGCCTTTAAATATTTCCCTCATTGACTTGGACAAATGATTTCACATGCTGCAACACCTTTTTTTTTTTTTCTTTTTAAACAGGAGCAATTAACAGCAATTAGGCTACGCAAAAGAAAGTCTTGCTGTCCAACGCCAGCCAGCCTGGGGAATTAGCTATAGTTTTCCTGCATCGTTTAAACGGCGATATATTTTTATTTATTTATTTATTTTTAAAGAGGGATTTGGGGGAGGCTGCGTAGGGAAAACCTCTTGTTTTGTCTCGCAGACTGGAAAGAGCTGCGCCGCTGGCTCCGGCCCAGGAAGAGAGGTGGAGAGGTGCGCTGCTTCTTCAGAGCAGGGTCCCCACTCGTTTTTATTAAGCCCTTTAATTGGACTAAACGGGAGCAGACCAAATTCATTACCAGCTCAAAGGGGATCACAAGCAGAAGAAAAGCAACGATGCTTTGCTTGCTGTCAGTGGCGCCACCAAGGGGTGAGGGCATCGCTAAAATTTGTTGGGCCACTCTGTCCAACAGCTTTTTTTATGTTATATATATATATGTGAATTTTATTTAGGAAAACATTTATTTATTCATGTATTTATTTAGTTGTTAGCGTAATTTTAAGATACATTTTTGTATTTCTCTGTTAGCGTCCAAGATCATCAGTGGCCCCCATCGATGTCCTTCGATACACGTGTGAACGCCCCTGTGTGTCTTTAGTTTAATCACCTTATTTGGAGCTTATGTGTCAATATGTTGTCACTGAGGGTATTATTGCCAGCCTTTTGCATTGTAAACGACACGTTTACACCAATCACTTTCAGTTCCTAAATCACTTTGGACGAAGCAAAAGCAAAGATTCTCCAAGCTGAACAGAAAGACTTGGAAGCCTTAAGGACACAAATTAGAATAATGTATTATGTTGCAGTCGGTGTTGTAGTTCTGTCCTCCATATTGGCTTATATTGTTTTCTGGGATATGTATTAAATACATCCAAGGAGTGGGCCATTAATTAAATGATTTCAGGAGTAATATCAAGCCATTAAGCTCTGATTAAAAACAAAACAGCAAGTTCCTACTCTTAATTACAAGTAGGCAGATTTGATATGTTAGAATATGATTTTTTGTTCCTTTTTTTTTTTTTTACTGCTGGCAGTTTTTTTCCATTTTAAAATATGGTAACTCTCATAAGTTAGCGAGCAACATTAAAAAACAGGCATTTATCACAGACAAATAAAAGCAGATTAAGTTTAATAAACAAATGGAATCAAATTTCAAAGGCTATTGCCCCTTTGTGTTTTCTTTTCAGAATCGTCACTACTAGACATCCGTACATAAAAAAAAACAAGCATATGTAGAAATTAAAAAAAGAGTTCTTTGTAGAACAATTTGAGTATATTAATACAAATAAATAACGCCTGTATAGGCTGGCTCTTTTTTTTTTCTTATATATATATATATATATATATATATATATATATATATATATATATATATATATATATATA